>JANHFL010003067.1:69372-79828 GCA_032468155.1 Oxyrhabdium leporinum
TATATTGGATTAATATATACTGATGTAAGAGTATTGCTTATAAGCTGTAAACCGCCCCGAGTCTTCGGAATGGGGCGCTATATAAATGTGAAAATAAAAATCACCATGTCACCATCAGGGGAAAGATTGGAAATTGTGTCATGATGAATTTTTCACAATTATGGTTTGCATCAAATGTCTAAGATCAGTGTCATCCAAGAGAGCCTGTATTTGATTCTTCTAGCACACATTAATGAACTTCCATCAATATTAATATTTTCATATTTCAGAATTCAAACATTATCTATAAAACAGCCCTTTATTTGAACAAAGCAATTCAGTGGAAATCTGCATATCTTGATCTCATTGGAGTAAATTGTACGGATGATAGAAAAATAAGATTTACACTCTTTAGTCATATTTTTTCTAATTTGTTTCTATTATTTTGATTTTACATACATATGTATTAATGTTCTATGTTTTATATTCTCTATTTTGAAGTGGCTTAATGCCTAATTAACACTAAACTATTGCTATTAACATTTTCAACATCTAGGAAATATCTTCAAGGAGAGGAGGGGAGAGGAGGGGAGGGGACAGGAGATCAAACATGGATAGGGAGGTTTTTCATCATTTCTCAAAATAGCAATAGCACTTAGACTTTTATACCACTTCACAGTGCTTTACAGCCCCTCTCTAAGCCCCTCTTTACAGAGCCAGCATATTGCCCCCAATAATTTAGGTCCTCATTTTACTAATCTCAGAAGAATGGAAGGCTCAGTCAACCTCAAGCTGGTAGGAATCAAAATGCTGACAGTTAGCAGAATTGGCCTGCAATACTGCATTCTAACCATTGTGTCACCATGGCTCTTTACACCATGGGTCACTCCTGAAGCTGATCAGGAGAAGACCAGACCAAAACAAGCATTTCTTCAATTTTCACATTGTGAAGGTTGAAGAAATGAAAGACATGCTGATGGCTACTTACTTGGATGGGAGAATATATAAATTCACATAGGAAAGGTCTAACAAGAACTATGAGTTTTGAAGTTTCAATCTTACCTTCAGACTGGGACAGTTTACCAGGTAGCAAGATGTGTATCCATCTGCTGCTTCCGAGCATCATATAGGTTCCTGATTGGCCATTGTGAGAAACAAAATTTTGGACTAAGATGTGCCTTGGCCTGATTCAGTAGGACTATTTGTATTGCCTTTATTGTCTTCTGTTCTAAAATCAGAACTCTTCTTGTTAACCTGTGCTTACTAGAATGTAACCAGTCCTGAGAGGTGAAGGTTGAACAAGGTAGGAGAGCGGTTGACTATGTAGGACAAACGGAGAGGAAGCTAATGACCAGATTGCAAGAATACAAGCAAGCAGTCAGACGAGGAGTCCCAAACTCATTGGTAGCCTCACATTGCAATGAACAAGGACACACATTGAATTTTACAGTTACTAAGATTATTGGTCATGCAGGTAGAAAGATAGCCAGGGAAATTATTGAAGCCTGGGAAATGGGCCTTGTCAGTTAACAGGAGTGCTGATTTACCAGCAGCTTATCAAGTAAGACAAGGGCTTGGCAGCAGAAGTAAACAACAGCCAATCACCAGCCATCAACGCACCAATCAGCCAATAGGATAAACATGACTTACACATAAACACGACTTACATAGCCCAAAGCACATATTCCAGTAGAGAGAAGTTCGCTGAAGATGGACACCAGCATGAGTCCAAAAACTCAGAACGATAAATCTCTGATCCCTATGACTGACTCAGATTCCACCTTGAACAAGGTCATTTGAATTCATCCAACCTCAGCATTTTCATAGCAGATCATAGACATCAGCTTGGGAGCGATATTTCTGGTGAAAAGATAAGGTAGTGTTCCCCTAATACACAAAAGAAATATTTAAGCTGACATATGCTGAAATACAATGAGTAAAAAGTGTGATACCTTCTTCTCAGTCTTGAATCCTGTTCTCATAGTGAAAAGTAGTGAATTTCCCAGGAATCTGGGAAAGGCTAATTCTTTTTCCCAACTCTTAATTATCCTAGTCAAGCCTCTGTTATAATTATTATATGGAATCTCATCCATAATCCAATTATGTAGATTTATTCAAATAGTCTTTATCTATAAAGATGAATATTGATCAGTTATATTTATTTTCCTTGCTTTACTGCCTCCATCTAAAGACAGTAAGCAATGGTATAAGCATAACAACTCTGGAGGGCCTTAATTATGGCCGCTATGGCTTGTGACTCTCTAGGATTGTGTCCAATATTCAACTGACAAAATTAATGAGACTGTACAACCTCTGGGCTAGTTGTATATTAAAAATAGTTAAAGTTTTAACTTCCTTTTGAATATAGCAGAAATAACATCTCAGCATATCAGAGTGTGGCAGACTTCAGGGAATTGGACTTTATTTAACTTGGAGCCATTTGCAACTTCATGGAGTGGATGCTTATTATGAAAAAATAATTATGTAGTGCTCCCTTTTCCAATGACATCAAGCAACCACCGCTATGCAGTATCCCAACATTTAATACACACTGAAGTCCATATTGCCAGGGGAAATATTGTTCATAGTAACAGAACCCAACAGAATTCCTTCATCTCATCACCGTGGCTTTCTGGCATGGAGACAAGCAGCAGAAACGCAAGGACTGATGCAAACAATTTGCTCATTAAGCAATAGCAGTCTCACTGTAAAGTTCATAATCATTTTATACAAACTAAGGAAGTTAACCCAAAAAAAATCAAATTCCTTACCTTAAGGCATTTCCTGTAAAAGAGGGAAATAGGTTACTCAAAAGTTTTCTGTTGTTGAAAGGGCAAATTAACTGCAAGAATGGGATGGGGGGGATTAATTTTCTTTTCTTTTCAGTTTCCTTTTTCAATCATTAGGAAAACACAAGGGCATTTTAATATTGTGTTGCTTTTGGAAGCTATTCAGTTATTAGGTCTTTGTGGGTGGCTGGGTGGGAGTAGCATAAATTGTAGCAGAAGAGTTCCTCTTCAATTTTCCTAGCAATTATATTTTTTTGAGGTAAAATTAGAGATCTCTTTTAGATTGCATTTCAGGGAAGAACCACTTAATGTATATTTTCATGATTGTAATACTAAATACTGAACAAAATTGCTGCTGGAAGGGAGGTAATAACTTTAAAACAGCAAGCAGCAACTCCTGGGATCTGAGCTTGTTTTTCTGCTCCTTATGTTATCAGGGCAGCTGGCCAATGCAGACAGTCAGAGAAGAACATTGAATGTGCCCCAAATCATCTTTCTTCAAAATTCAGAAGATATGGGATTACCAATTCAGAGCCACTAGCAAAGATAAGAAAGCTGAGTTATGCTGATTAGTTCAGGCATTCAGTCTACATTTGTGCCCCAGATAACTGGTCTACAATGCTCAGCCATTGTTAAAGTTTAAGAATGTCACTTATCCAAAGGCTTGTGGGTTTGTTTGGGGGGTTTTTTGCAACAAAAAAGGACATCAGGATTCCTAGCTAAGACTTAATGTGCACGATGTTTTATAGAGTAACTTGATCAAAATGTTATGGCTCCTGTTCCGAACACTTCACATTCTAATTATTAAGACCATTTAAAACAGGGGCCTCCAACCTTGGCAACTTTAAGACTTGTGAACTTCAACTCCCAGAATTCCTCAGCCAGCTTTGCTGAGGAAGTCTTAAAGTTACCAAGGTTGGAGACTCCTGATTTAAATCCAGATCCACACCATCAACAGCAATGCTTTGTCTTGGCCAGGCCAGATTTTGGCTCTGAAGATATTGACGGCTGTGCTGTAATACAATATAAAGTATTAAGTTTTAGTCTTATACATATTTAAGTTGATATATGATTTTTATAAGGTTGCCCATCTCTGGGCAGCTCATAACATACTAAAAACAAAAAAAAACATTGGAAAAACAACAGTAGTCACCAATAATAAACCAATCTGAAGGAGTGTTCCAGAAAGCTGTAATATTCTTATTGAGATTGGCTATAATAACAACAAAATCTTTAAAGTCCGATTTTACTGTATCTCCTCCTCTTTCTTATTAGGGAATTAGGGACACATCTGCCTGAGTCACTCCTGGATGATATTTTGTACTTCTGGACTTTAAAAAAATGCTTTACCCTTTTTGCCTAGGGAATGGAACCTGCATATCTATATCAAAATAATCTTCCTTACTTTCCAGAGGCACAATTACCTTCTCTACAACCTTGTTTTGTTAAAAAGATTGGAATTAGCATGAAAGATATCCAAAAAGGTTGCATCCAGTGATGGATTCTTGAGGAGGGGCTAAAACCACCACATCTTTAAGCAGCAGTAAGACTAACTCCTTTCTCAACAATGAATTCATCATTTCCAGGACCCAACCTCATGCAGTCTCTCCAAGTAACCATGATAGACATGTGACCAGTGCACAGATGGCTAAGCTAATACTTCCTAGAGCCCTGTTCCTCAGGACTAACAGGATCAAACTCATCCCAGATAACCAGATGAGATTGAGCTTCTATCCTTTCCATGAGGATCTGTCTCAAGGCCTGAGTCAAGCTGGAAGTGAATCCAAGCAACTTTATCCAACAGATGCTCTGGAAATTCTTCGAAAAGTAGAACGTTTTTTTCTGAAGAAATATCTTGGTCTCAGCCCTCCCAGGTCATTTTGACCAAGGCTGCTGGGTGACTTTCACTTCCACTTCCATCTTTAAGCAAGTTACCCCAATTGTTAAGCGATACATCATGTGATTTCAACTTGTGACTTTGCTGCTGGCTTTTCCATTGACTCTGCTTGTTGGAAGCATACAAGTGGTAGTGATCATGTGACTGCAGGTCACTGCATGATCATAAACACTCACTGGTTACAAATGCCCAAACTTTGATAATGTGACCAAGAGAACAATGCAACAGCTATAAATGTTAGTATTGATTACAAAAAACTTTTTTTAAACTGTTATAACTGCAAATTGTAAACAGAGCGATCAGTAAATGAGGGCTACAGTATTTCTAGTAATCATGATTAATTATGCTAATTTAATATGGCCCCCATGAATTCATTTGTTGCCAGTATCTTTATATGCTAAATAAAAAAATGACTAATGTGCAACAAGATTATTTCTTTTGGAAAAGATTAACACTTCATCTTTTCTTGCAGAGGAAGTTAGCAAACATTAATAGAACAGTAAGACTGTCATCTCTAATGAGTCAAAATATCTATAAGTCCTTTTAATTCACAAAAACAGCTGCTGCAAAAGGGATCTCAAAAACTCATTTGAATTCTCAATATATCCAAGTCCCATTTTTCTACATTTTTGAGGGATAACTGACTTTTTATATATCATTTTTATAAAAAGTATATGCCACTTGATGTTATTAGTCTCTTACAAAAATAGGTTTTGTGGTACAGTTCTTTTTACATATAGTACACTTAGCACATTTCTGGAATATACAGTATTGTAAATTGTAGATTTAAAGAAGACTCAACAATAAGTAGAAGTGTGATGAAAATTGCCAAAATGTTTCTTCTCTAGTAAAAATGCTGGAAAAGCAATATTAATTTCCATTTTTGACAAAGCATAAAATATGCATTTCTTTCAATGCAGAATATGTGCCAAAAGTGGTTAAGATATCAGAGCATATGTAGCCACAAATAGTCTTCTATTTTTCACCAAAATCATAAATCAAAATATGTAGACAAGATACATCTTGCCAAATGGTTCTGGTCTGACATGAACCTGATACAAAAAAAAACCTCTTAAACTTTTGCTATAATCAATGTATTTATCAAGACAAACTGGTAAAGAACAGAGGATTGCAGTCCAAGAAGTAATATTCCTGCAGAAACATGATATTTAATGCTTCAAAGATGGAAATTCTCAAAAACCTTGTTCTAGTTTGGTTAAACTAGATTTGTAAGATTGACATGTTCATCTGCAATTCATCTAAGCAATCCTGTGTGACAAACGTAGCTTTCTCCTCCCTTCCTTAAATAGCATCTTTGAAAAATAAGAACATTGCTAAACTGATCTAAAATTTCTCACCTTACAATTATGATGTTAAAGATGCAGAATCATCTCAGAGAATATCTACTGAGACATCCCAGCCATTGATCTTCATTTCTGGAAAGTTCCCAAAGCAACTGTTATCTTGAGCTGAAGAAAAATGAAACCCAGCTTTTGCTGTGCCCTGAAGCTACTGATTCTTATTTCTGGTAGCTGTTACCTACGTTTATGTTTCATTTTATTTTTTAAAAATCTGACCTTTCCTGAACTTCTCTCTGGCTGGTTCTTTCTTAAATATACTCAATTGGAGACTGGAATTAATTTTACCCTCCATTTCTTTGGGGAAAAGCAATAGTTTGAAATATCAAATATCTTTTGAGGAACACAAAGGAAATTCTGGAGGAGGGATCTATTCTCCAAAGGAACAGTGTGAAGATTCATTGGAGAGTTAATCATTTTGAATGAGGACAATTCTGCCTCTTGAAACCTACCACAGAGTGTCTACCTGCCCTGGTCTTTCTGCTCTGAATGGGGCTGTCAGACTCTTTAAATGAAAAAAGGGAAGTTCCCTCTTGTCACCTGCCACTCCTGATGGAAATCCACGCACAGCTTGCTTTATGCAGAGTGGTGGCCCTAGCCAAGGGTTCAGAAATATTTATGCTTCCTATAGGCAAGCAGAAGTCACATTTTCTCAGAGTAGTCCACTGTCTAGAATCAGATATTTTATTCTTAAAATGTTCTGAGCCAATTAAGAATATGCTGAGTCAAGTGGTCTTTTTCAACATTAAACAAGGCTGGGAAAACATACCTAAACCAGCAGTGTCCATAAAACAGGTCAAGGAGTCGCTGCTATTTTACTCCACTAGTTGTTGCCAACTATAGGCGGCAGTGCTCATCTCCATTTTAAGGCCATTGAGCCAGCGCTGTCCGGTGACATTTCCGTGGTCATGTGACCAGCATTACGTTACAAAGTGCTGTTACCTTCCCACCAAAGTGGTACCTATTTATCTACTCGCATTTGCCTGCTTTTGAACTGCTAGGTTGGCAGGAGCTGAGACAAGGACGGGAGTTCACCCCATCGCATGGCACTCAGGTCTCAAACCTGGGCTGCTGGCTTTCCAGCCGACAACCCAGAGTTTTAACCACTGAGCCACCATGCTGCCCCTGCAGTATCCATGGGAACATCTGAATTTTTTTTCTATGAAATAATATGGGTATATGTGTGTGTGCATCAGCACGTACTCCTCAGGGATTCATCAGGGTAAATATATATGTGTTGCCTCTTTGCATATGTTTTGACTGTCCTCTCAAATTTCATCTATGTGGTTTCCTGCAGCTATGTGTAATGGGAAGAGGAGTCGGTGGTGGATAGGGGGCTATGGTAGTTTAACCAGAAAAGAGGGGGCTTTTTTCAGGAATGTTTTTTCTCTGTCCTTATAATATTAAGGACAAAAATACTTGAAAGTGTATGTCAGGAATGCGTGTCATGGACTTATTTTGAAAGGAACCTTCCTGGTCTCTTTCTTCCTCAAGTACAATTTAGGAATGAAATATGGCCCTCAAAGGAAAGCCTCAAGAGACTACCATATTTAGTCTACAAAAGAAATACTATTTAGGAAACATGACAAATTAAATGATTTTTACCATTCAGAAGTTATTAATATTCCCATTTTACAACGTAAGAGCCGAGGCTGAATTATAATGAAATGCTCAAAAACTGACACTGAGTTTATATAAGCCCGAAGATGGTGTTTCAAGTTTTTGGAATTATTTTATAATAAATTGGTTCTTCTTCACAATACTTTGGCTTGAAGCACAGGCCAAGATGTATCATAAGTTGTCAGGATGAGAAGGTTAACCCCAAAGCTTGATCATGGTTTGGCTGGAAGGTTTGTACTACAAACAAACTCTGCACAAAAGTTAAAGCAAAGCAGTCTGGGACAGTTTGATCTCTGATTTCATTTTTCAAGTGCTTAGGTCTGGAAAACTTAAAATGTGGTTTAGGCCTTTTCCCCACAAATTACTCTTCTTGGCCTTGATATTTTGTGCTTACCAAGTTCATAGTATTTATTAAAATATCATTTTTGGCATTGTCTCTATAAAAGAGGAAGCTACAGATTGTGATTGCCAAAAATAAAAAGTGATGGTCAGAAATAAAATGAAAAGTGTAATGTTAATCAGGATATTGTTACAAGACAACATACATAGAACTGGGTTACAGGGTGGGCAAAATAATCCTTGCACATTTACTTGTGTGCCATACTTGAAATACACCCCTTTATAGGCCACATTCTTTCACTTTGGAGAGCCAGTTTGTCCTGTGGTCAAGGCATCAGGCTAGAAACCAGTCAATCTCTCAGCCCAACTGACCCTGTGGGGTTGTTATTTTGAAGAAAAGAGGAGGAGGAATGAGTATTAAGTATGCCACCTTGAGTTATTTATAGGATAATAAAAGCAGGATATGAATAAATAAAATAAAAATAAAAATAAATAATGGGGAAAGGGAGTCCTAGATAACATGCAAACAACACTACAGGAAATTAGGCTGTCATCCTCATTGTTGGCTCTTTGGGAACTTTTAAAGACAGAGTTACGGGGGAGTGAATGGTCACCATTGTGCTCATTGTATTATAGTAAATACTGGGTTACTGGGTTTTGGGGTTCTTTATAATGTAAATATCTAGGACTGTTCTTCTTTTATTAGAGAGAGGGAGAGGGAGAGAGAGAGAGAGAGATTATATCAGTGGTTTGCTTTCTTTTTAATCATTATAGATCATCCTGAATAGTCAAAAGGGATTTAGTCATTATACATATAGTTAGAAAGGAATGTCTACATCTTGGAATCTAATTTCTGGCTCAATAAACTTTGGGTGGAGGAAACAAGAAAGGAAAAGCAATTTTCAATGGGCTATTAGTTGACAACTTTGTTCTAAAGGAGTTCCTCTCATAAAAGGATTGTACCTTAGGTACAGAACCGAAACTCCTTCTCCTACTTGGATTTTCTGAACTTCATTCCATGAAACAACACTGTTCTCTATGCAACTTAGAGGGGTTCCTTGAGCAGGTCTCACAATGACAAGTAGCCCAACTATGAATTCACAGGACATGCTGTCAGTGATATTCATCAATCACATATCACATCAAAAGAACTAACAATCACTTTTGGATGAAAACTCCAAAGAATATAGGCTTTGAAATAAAAGACATTGAAAAGTATGTTTTTATCACTTATTACAACCAAGACCCAATATCAAAATACACTGAATGTTACCCCAATTCTAAGACTTCAAAAATCTTTCCATAGACATTGATGAAATAGGCTGTCATATGCAAGCCCATAAACTAAGATGTATAGCCTATGTATTAAACGTAAAGAAGAATGGGTATTATGAAAACATACATTATTTCAGCATTTTTATTTTCTTAAAAAAATACTTGAGAGAGACAGTCCAAGGTTTGAAAATGCAAGAAATATTGCAAAACCAATGGAGCCTTCCCACATCTGCAGCTCCATTATTGAAACTTTGTGAACCACGCGTGTTTACAGCATCAGCCTGCCAGATATTTTGTAAAGAATAACATTTCTGTAGAGTTGATTTAAATTTAATAAATTCTGTAGAGTTGATTTAGATTTAATAAAACTAAAATCACTTAGAAATCAATTGACCTTAGCAATGAAAATTCTGTATCAGCTATATTTTTCTAGCATGTTAACCTAGAATTATGGAGTTTTAAAGTAGTAAAAATATTTCCCTACCTATTGCAAATTAGTACTTAAGTTGGCTCTAATGGGATCATCCTAGATGTTTTATTACCCAAATTGTTAATTGCTTCATCTGGAGAGTAACATGCTGCTTTCAAAGCATCCTAATTTCCAATTGCCCTGAGAACTTCAAGTAAGTGCCATATTTCTTCTGGTTTCTACAAAGGCTAATAATACAAAGCTGGGATTGTTCAATAGCTTATTTCATTTCACTTTACCAGAGCCAAACTAAACACTGCCTTTACTCTCCTCAAGTTGAAGTAGTGGCAACCAATGAAAGAAGAAGAAAAATAGTTTCACTCACTTAGTTCTGTACTTTGTATGAGCTCAGTTTTCTGCATGTTTTGCAGCAACTTTGTTTGAAATTTTAAAAGACCAACTCACTAAAGAAAATATCTGGGGGAAAAAAACTATTCTCTAGAGAGAAAAAATTATAATGAGAAAAATTAGGCTGGCAGTCACATAAATCCAATAAAGGAGTAGTAGTAATAGTAGTAGTAGTAGTAGTAGTATGTTAAGGTAATTTGGCTAATGAGTTAGAGAAATGTAAAGCTTGGACCACTTCTTAGAGACCCAGCAATTCACATCAGCCCTGATGACAGATCAAGCATTTGTATCCTTTAGTTGAACTGATGCTGAGGTATATTGGATTAATATACTGATGTAAGAGTATTGCTTATAAAGCTGTAAACCGCCCCGAGTCTTCGGA
>JANHFL010003067.1:94078-106318 GCA_032468155.1 Oxyrhabdium leporinum
TGGATGGGTGGGGCAAGGTGAGCAGGGGGTGGGGCAAGTGGTGAGCGGGCGGCAGGGGCGGGGCCAGCTAGAGGTGATATTTGCCGGTTCTCCAAATCAATCAAAATTTTCCTTACTAGTTCGCTTGAACCGATGCGAACCGGCTAGACTTCACCTCTGCTTACAACAGTATAGACCTATGAAAGCCTATGGGACCATGTCTACAGCTCTATCTAATGAATCAGCCTCAAGGACCCCTCCATCCATCCCCACCTCTTTGTAGAATAAGGAATCATTTTCCTTGATCAGTTTTATTTACTTTTTCTTCTCTTTATTTTGGTGGAATTTGTACTGCACGAGGTGAAGAACATTTTGAATATTTTCTAGACTTGGTGTAAAGCCAGAATTGAAACCATTGGGAAATTAATTAATTAATTAAAAATTAATTTTTGACCTAACGCTTCACATAAGTGGTGCTTAAAGTTCCACTGTAGAATACAGATGAAGACAAAGAAAAAGTTACAAATACTTCTTTTACTCATCTTTAGTATTTTCTGTTTTTGTTTTGGGTTGTTTTGCTAGCATTGCAAATATGTCTTCAATATATGTGATTGCTTGGGATGCCTTAAAATGGCCTAATTGTAGAAGTCTGCAGCAAATACAAATATTTTATGGAACTCACTTTCTGTTGAAACAATATTAAATATTTTTATTGAGTAGAGGGACCTTGCCTCTACATCTAAATTTCAATAATTTTCAATTTGTAGTGTGGATACACAGTATATTACCCATATATTTTTGGAAAAGGTATCATTCTGATTTAACGAGGGGAAACTTTCATGATCCATAATATTAGGTAACACTGGACAATATATTTTTTTCAAGTTTTGCTTCCTGAAAAAACTTTTGGTGATTATGATAGATCTCTTCAAACTGAACACAAATATAATTTCAAAATGATTGTATCATGTAGGAATCTTGAGAAATATGAAATTAACTTTTAATGACTATAATGTATTTAATCACATAATGATTTCAACATGCAGTTGAGTTCAACAGGGCTAAAAGTATTTTGCTGCTAATTTTCATTTGTACTCAGTGTCCCATGCATCTTGCTACAGTGTCCAAGAATAGTCAACCAGCATTGATGTATTCCAGTTACCCTGATATCCTTTTTCCATTGTGCCACTGTCCCAGTGAAAGCTTTCGCCATATTCATTACTGACTGAAATCAGATTTTCAGGAGTCCAAGTATGAATGCAGAATATGAATCCTCAGTTACATGTTATACTTCAAGTCTTGTATGCTATCAGAAGCTTATCAACCAGCTGAATGTAGTTTGGTATAGTTTGGTGCTCTGTAGTTGTGAAGAAAATTCTCAATGACATCCTTGAATCCTTTCCAGACCATTTTCTCTGGCCCCACTAACAGATCTTTGAATCGCTTGTCATTGATGATGTATCTGATCTATGGACTAACAAAAATGCCTTCCCTAATCCTGACATCATTTATTCTTGGAAACATCTGTCTCAAATAATGAAAACCTTCAGCTTCCTTGTTCATTGCTTTCCCAATTTTTTTCATTAATTCGACTTGTATGTGAAGTGGAGACAAAAATATCTTTTTCAGGTCACAAGTGATTCATATGCCACATTTTTCTGCCCTGGAACCAAATTCTTCTGAAGTGGCCATTTCTTTTTAATATAACATAACTTTCTTGCATGGCTGTCCCATTCACATACATAATAACAGTACTCAGTATACCCAAGCTGCATTCCAAGAAGCAGAGCCACTACTTTTAGATCTCCACAGATATTTCAGTTGGTGTACTTGATGTTTTAACAACAATTCCATGTTTTCGTATGTTTCTTTTACGTGTGGAGCATAGCCAATAGGTACTGAAAATGTATATTGCAAAAACAGACTTCTATCATGCCAGGTTAAATTACAGGTTATTTTCATGATTAGCTGCCAAAAGTCTGTAAGTTGCAGCCAAAAGTGTTCAGGAAGCAAAATCTTTGTTGTCCAGTGTAATCACACTAACCTCTCTTTTCTACTTTTCATTCTGATTGAATTAGCACTAGAAATAGCATTCAATTGAACTTAGTTTCTGATAAGGACTGTAATCTTAAGCCTGAAAAATAAAATCAGAATGGTAAGACAGAAAATTGGGCTGCTTTCTTCATAACTGGTATATTCCTTCTGGTATGTTTTTTCAGGTCTGCCCTCCAAGTACTAAACAGTCCACACACTGCTGAGCTTCCAAGCCCACTGGTTTTCTTCTATTTTGTTTAGAAGTCTCCTTGATCTTTCTGCTGAGTGGATTCCAGGATGATTGCCCTAAAGGACTGTCCTGAGACTAGGAAATCTAGTAAGAATATTGGATGTTTTTAAAACATTGAAATGCTTTGAAATGTTCTATACAGGCAGTCCTCCCTTAATGATGGTAATTGGGAAACTCCATCATTAACTGACTTGGTTTATAAGTTGAAAATCCACATGAGCATGCCATTTACGGTAGCAATGGCAGTTTTAGCATGCTCGGTGCCGTCATTAAGTAAGGTCTTCATGTGTCCACAACTTGCAGCTTCCCATTTTGCTTGTGAGAAGCTGGCAAGGAAGGTCATATATTATAATCATATGACTGCTGGATGCAGAAATGTCATAACCTCAGGATGGACACCGGGCACTGTTGTAAGTTCAAACGGTCACTGGAAGAGTGGTTGTTAAACGAGGATCGCCTATATTAACTCTCTATGAGCTGATATTGGCCAGCAGTGTTGGGATTTCAGCTGCTAGTAATCTCAGCCAATGAAGCAGCTGGCCAAAATTATATGACCTGTAATCCTTCAGGGTACCAATTGGAAAAGATTATTCTTCATCATGAATGAGGAGGATAAAACAACTGTGAAGTAGCTACACAAAGCTACAGGGTCACCATCCAACTACAAAGAAATCAGGAAGCAGGTAAGGTGGAGCCCAGCCTATCCAAATCAATCTGGAAGTAAATTTCATTCTATTTAGGAGGACTGACTCCAGTGTAATCTTGTATGATGTTGGTTTGCTTTGATATATGCCCTCTATATATCAAGACATTTTCTTCTTTTGGAATAAATCCAATAGTATTCGAGTCCAAATACTTCTACATAAATATGCATGGCCCCTCAGAAAATTAAAATAAAATATGCAAGGAGGGAAGAAAGCAGAATATATTTCACCTACTGTAGTTTCTCTCTTTCTCATTCTCTTTCACCTCTCATTCTTTCTCATTCTCTCCCCCGCCCCCGCCCACACACCTCACTCATTCTCTTTATTTTACACCAAGTGGGTTTCTCCTTTATTATTGTTGGTATTTTTCCCTAGACAAGGAAGATAATTGTCTGCTTCCTCAGCCACACTATAATTTCATATCAAACAGGAAAAGGGGGAAAAATCCATACCCACAAAAAGACTGAAGCTGAAATACCTTCCTTGAGGATAGAGACTTTTTTTTGTAACCTGAGACTAGAGGCAGAAGATAATTTTAATGAAAATGAAAGATGTGGCATTCTCCTCAAATGTCTTCTCTCTCTAATGTTTCTGCCTCGTATTTTGTGGGGTTTGAAGGAAGCACTCCAAAATCTGCCTTACCTTGGGACAATAAACATGATTCCTGCCACCCTTGGGGGAAGAGACCCAGGAATGATATCAATTACCCAGGTCTCCCTGCCAGAGAAGGTGATCCGCTTGTTTCAGGCCTCCACCTAGGTGAATGAGTGGCTAATGGTGTAGACCACTTGCCTACAGACTGGAAATTCTGCTGCCCTGAAGGGTCAAGTCCTAAAGATATAGTACTCCTGGAAGAAAACCCCATTCATTATGATTTCAGGATGAAGTGGAAATTAGATAGTTAGGCAACGAAAAGAATGGATCATCTTCATGAGTCAGATTAAAAATGTTGAAAGAAAGAAATTTTCACAACAGCCAAAGATATGTGCAGTAAAAGTGTTTTGAGTGCCGAAATCTAATAGACCTACTTCATGAATCTGTCAGCAGCTGCAGTGAATATTCAGCTGTGTTCATGGGAGAATTCCTTAAGAAAACTTTGAACATGTTGGCATGGACGTTGCTCTTAAAAAAAGAAAATGTTGCCATGTAGTGAGAACAGGTCTCAAAATCACACTCGAGAAGGGAAAATATCTATGAAGCATTGGCATGCCTGGCCTAAAGATGCATATACTGTATTGACTTCATTTGTGAGAGATCAAGTTGGACTCGGACTAATGCATTCCTGATTTACTCAGTCCAATTTTTTTTTGGTTACGCAACATCTTCATCCTTGAACTAGCCAAGATAACCTTATGCAACACATTCTGTGAAATCATACTTGGTTAGTTTGTGGCTTAGTGTATGGGGCATACCTAGTTAAATTGTTCCCCAAAAATCTCTGTATTCCAGATGAGAAAAAGAGGGTATCTTTTTCTCAAGACTCAAATAAATAAGACAAATATGCTCCTTCAAAAAGAGGTTTATAGAGGAAGATAGTATGTATAGAAAAAAAATGGTTCCCCACAATGAATTTTTATAAGAATTTAGCTGCACTTATCAAACCATGCTGTAGCTTAATGTTTTGTGTCATTGCAGCCAGTCTGGTCAGTTTATTTTTCTGTTTTAATAATCCAAAAAATTGAACGCATTCAATAAGCCATTATTCAGATAACCATGTCCAATGAACAGAACCACAGACTGAATTCATGCTAAAGCACACTCTATATAGTAAATATTTTTGCCCGGAGTATGACAAGCAGATTAGAAAATGATTTTGCTAAGTATGCAACTTCAAATTGCCTGAGAGGACTTTTCTCCAAATTAATAGGAAAGTTCTCATTCTGCCGCCAGCAGAAACACCAGACACACCTTCATAAAGATCAAAATTAGTTGATACAGGTGGGAGGAAGAGTGGAAGTTGTTCATCTTTAATATATTTACTGTGGTCAGACAATTCTAATATAAATCTTGTTTTGTACATAGGATTTACCAACTAACATTATAGTCATTAAAAGTTAATTTCATATTTCTCAAGATTCCTACATGATACAATAATTCTGAAATTATATTTGTGTTTGGTTTGAAGAGATCCAACTAACTACTTTTTTGGAAATAAAAAATAATGAACAGTAGCTTACTAAATAGCATTTAGAAAGACATCAAGTTATTCTCAGCTGGATAGTTTTATGACACCAAAAGCTCACTCTTTTTATATGCTGCTTTTGCACAAGGCTACTTTGTACCTGGGACTTTCATTCCATTCTGTTCAAGCTGCTATTGCCATGATGGTTATTCACCCAAGACCCTACCAACTTACTCTGGGGGATGCCAAATACTGTTACCAACCCTGTTAGGTTCCAGTTGGTCTAGTGATAAAAGGCACAAGGCTAGGAGTGGGGAGTCATGTCTTTTAATCTTACCCAAGCACAAATGCCAGCTGGGTTCCCTCAAACCTAGGTAGGAGGCAAGAGCAAACCACTTTTGAAAATGTTGCCAAGAAAACTTGAAAACTCCAGGGATCCCTCATAAGCAATGGGAGTCAAGATTAACTTGACAGTTAACAACAGTAACAACAATTAAAGTGGAAACAAGAGGCATTTAGACCTCTTGGTAATTGCTGCCTGTTTGGTTTCCACCAAAAGGCTTTTGAACAAGCTTGCTCTTATTTAACCAATCAGGATTAATTCAGTTAACCCAATGAAATAACGAGAGGCAATCTGATGTAATGGTTAAGGCATCAGGCTAGAAACCCAGACACTGTGACTTCTAATCCATTTTAGGCACAAAGCCAGCTGAGTGACCTTGGGCCAGTCTCTCTCTCTCAGCTCTAGAAAGGAGGCAATGGCAAACCACTTCTGAAAATCCTTGCCCAAAAAAATGTCAGGGACTTCTCCAAGTAGTCTCCAAGTATCAGACACATGAACAGAAGGGGGGGGGGGGGAATTGCACATTGACTGAATTTGCACAAATTACTGGGCAAAACAGGTTGCAGCTTGGTGTGCATTTCTGGTTTGCTCATACAATACCAACCACATTTTATTTCTCCTTTTTTGCCCTACAAAGGTCAAGAAATTTCAGTTCAAGTTACAGCAGATTAAATAATTGCCTTGGTATGTTTTATACAAGCCTGACTTTATTTGGGGCACAAATCAATTTCAGAACTTCTTTTCTATCACTATCAGAATATTGTAAGGTTAACTTATTCTTGTCAGCAACTATTCTGTTATCCTTCCTTTCACTCCAATGTGTAATTTTGAAGAACAGGTTCATAAAACTTATTATAAGAAGGTGCTTCAGCTGCTTTCAATAAAAATATACATTATATTATGTATTAATTACACATTACATGTTCCATAATTGCGTTGAACTAACTTTTCTGTTTGAGCTCTTCGACCCACTCTCTATCAAGCCTCGTGCAAAACGCCTTCCTCGGAGGGCACATTTTGTTCAGAAATCCCCTTAGGACCATTGGCCATCACCTTTACATCAATCTGTCCCTTCCAAGTGCCATGAATCAAGTGTCCCACGTCTGTCATTTCTGTGGAAAGCAGGATGCCGCTCTACTTCCCTCGCGGCTTTAATGGCGCGATTTCTCCCGGGCGGGAACCGCCGGTCTCTTCTCGACCAGCAAATGGCTCCGTGAATAATAAAGCCCCGTTAAGCGTTTTTAATGCAGTAAAGGGAATCAAAGATTTCAGTAACTAAAGCGGGACAAGCCCGATGTCCTTAGGCAAAACCCGTTTCCTGAATTAAGAAAGGTGCCTCCAACGTGCCCGGGAACAAGTGAATCCTAAGCGACGGGGCTTCTGGCAGGCGAAAAGAAGCGCGCTCGGCCCGCCATTTTGTCTGAGCCAATCCTGCTCTAGCGACCAGTACCACGGGCCTCTGGGCGGCCTCCCGGGTCTTAGGCTCTGGCCCTCGGGGCTGATAGGAGACAAGGCAGGCCAGGATTAAGACAAGCAAGGGAACGACTGCTGCTGCTGCTGCTGCTGCTGAAGACTGCGATATTTTCTGACCGCCGATCCGGCCGGCCAGCCGGCCGGCAGGGCACAGCTCCTCTGCAAATTCAGCGGCTTCCTCTGCCCCTACTTGGAGAAAACCCGAGGTCAGGGCAGCAACTTTAACGAGGAAAACCACCTGGAGCGGACTGAGAGTCCTCGCCACGAAGACCGAGCGGGCCCAGCGTCCTCCGAAAGCTGAAAGAGAAAAAGGGAGATCCACACTCCAGGCCTACCGCTCCGTTGCGGGTTCCTAAGTCACTTGCGCGCTTCCTCGGAGGCCGCCGCTTAGCTCTGAGACGTTCGAGTCCTCTCGGCCCAGGGGCAAATAGGTGCCTGGATGAATCGCGAAGGAAATTACTCTTTTCAAAAAAGGCTCCAGGCTAGACGGTCGCCAAAGCGACGTCTTTCCCCACTTCTGGGGTTCGCCCAGCACCATCTCCCGTTAGTTTTCTAAAGACTTACTTAGAAGAATAGCCAGCTGAGAAGAACTGGCTGCCTGCGAAGAGGGCTGCTCGAACACGCGCCGCTCGTTTCCATTCTCTTCTCTCGCGTTCAGACTGAGCCCTGAAATCCTAAATTCTCCACCGATGGGAAAGGTTACATTGGGTAGGGCTGCAGAAATCCGGATGGTCTCTAGATGGCAGCCAAGGGGATGTTTTCTCTCTCCCTTCTTTGGTGCCCTCTGGTTACGGATTTATCCCACCCGGCACCCGCCCTCGCCAATCCGGGCGACCTCTGAGCCAACCTGTTTTGAAGGCTCCCGTCTGGATAAAATTGTGGGAAGAGCGATTTGGCATCGGGGTGGTCAGTAAGGTTTATGGATACGTAAATGAGAGCACGGTGAAGTTAAAGTGGGATATGCCCCGAATAAATAATAAACTGTGTTTAAGATTAAGATGCAAATCCAAACAATAACCGGGGCAGTCCCAGGCTAAGAGCTGGTTTCCGCAGGCCTTCGAGTCCATTCCAAGGACAGCGCTAAAACGGCGGCCCATTTCACATGTTCACTCCCCCGGTGGTTCCGAGGGGTTTATTTTCCTTCAAGATAGGCTGCTCTATCTTCTTTCAATCTGCAAACTGGGTTTAGGCATTGGAGACAGAGAGCCTGCGGAAAGTCTCCGGAGAGATTTGCCAGCTTCCTGGGCTGCTGTTGGAAAGATTATTGGGGTAGGGGTGGAATTGTGGGACCACCCGTTGCATAGAGTACCCACGGCCAAGGATGTTTTATGCCCACCGATTTCAATGAGGAAGATTAAATCCGAGGGGGGAATTTGCGCCAGTCTTAAACTTCAGGCATCGGGACTACCGTGGGAAAAAAAAAGAGGGTCCAGGTGCTACTGGCTTCGTCACATCACCTCAGGTCATGTATCATCGCTGGTTTGATCTAATGGTTAAGCAGCAGGCTAGAAACCGGGAGATTCCGAGTTCTAGTCCCTTTTTAGGCATGAGAGCAGCCTGAGTGATTTGGGGCCAGTCTCTCACAGCCCAGCCCACCTCACAGAGATGTTATTGTGGGGGAAATAGGAGGAAGGAGTATTAGGTATGCTTTTTGCCTTGAGTTATTTATAAAAAAATATAATAAAGGTGGGATAAAAATTAAAATTAAATTCGAGTCGGAATTAGAATGACTAACAACGCACTACGTCCTCCGAATATGCTAGATTTCCACTCCCAAAACTCTCAGCTGCCGTATTGAAGTCCAGCACACCAGACTGGAGAAGTTTGGAGTAATAAAGGATAGCAAGAATAATACGAGGTGGGCGATAGGGGAGTCATTTTGAATATCTGCAAAAGAGAGGGAGGGAAATCGTGAGGTTTTTGTCTCTCTTACCCCAGCGTAATGTCGAATTGGGATTAGCGAGCTGGGGAGCTAAAGCTGAGAAACACAACCAGGGACGAGCAACGCCTCATTAAGGAAGTTAGAAGCAGAAACAAAACTCAGTCCCTCCGCGAAAGATACTGTGGTCGACCGTCCCTTTTGGCTCAAAGGCAAGAGGGGCGCTATTCTCCGATGCCTTATTGGAAGCAAATCTCGTTTGCTGGGGGGGGGGGTGCTTTCTGCCAAAGCACAACACCTGAAGTCTTCCTGAGGGCTTACTTAGCACACTGAGAAGTTTAGCCCAATTTAGCAGAAAATATCTCCGGTTTTATATCGCGATAAATCCGCTGATCTCTGGTTTATCTTGAATACTACAAAATAGTTGAAAATAAGGGCTCCCTCTTTCTATAGAATGAGAGAATCCTATATTCACTAAGTCTGATCCCACCGCAATTATATTTACTCCAGGAAAATGCAAGGTTTCAACTTAGCTGCTTTTGTGTTTGTTTTATCGGTTAGGATTGCCTTGCCCTAGTTCCCAAAAGACTCTCTGTGCCTTTCTCGGTTTTGCCCAGTGGGAGTTTGTTTGTTTTTTTAAAGATGGGGTAGGTTTGTTGGAAGTAAGGCTCAGGGTGATCCCTCCTCTGGGCCCATTGGGGGTCACAAAAAGATGCACGGGCTCCAGTCTCTCCCAAAACTTAGCATTAGAGCAAACCACAAAGAATCCAAAAGGAGAGAGAATGTTGAAAGCCACCCAGGCTGCCTTAAAATGGGAAATAAAATTCTTGCAGGCTTCAAATTAAGCTCTATAGGACTAGGTAATAAGATGGCTTGAGGGCAGGAGTGCCTTAATTCTGCTTCTAGGAGCTGGAAAGAAGAAAAGGAAACTATCCATGCCCCGCCCATGTGTTAAATAAAAAAATAAATACCCAGTTGCTGCCTACTTAGAATCATCCATCTGAATATACAGGTATACAGTTCAATTCTAAAATTCTAAAGCCCTTCTAAAGTTTTAGATGGGTTGTTAGTGAATGGATTCATAAGTTCTGCTGCATCATTAGTTAAACCTCTTGTCTAAATTCAACTAACTTTATCTAATAGAACATGGCTAAATGGCTTTCCATTGTCTATGAAGTCTGACCCTTGGCCGTGGTGTGCTATACAGAACTTGATAGCAAAGCATGGAGACTGGTTTTAACCAAGTCCCCTTTTATCAATCATTGTAAGTGAAGGTGACCAAAGCAAATGAAAGAATAAGCTCACGAACACATGGAAAGGCAACCGCTGACATTTACTGCCCTTTTCCTTCAAATGTGAGGCACCAACTGAAGTAGATTCTGCTTTGTCTTTATGCGGAAATTTCAAAACGCTCAAAGAAACCTTTTTCGGAAAACTGACCACGTTTTAATCTCGAGCTGCTTGCCTTACTGATTTCAAACTGATGGCCTTTCTTTACTTGGAAGTCAAACTCTTTTGTTTCAGGAAAAGAGAGAGTTCTCATGATGAATATTACCCTAAACACATTTATTTAAGAACAGGTTCTAGAACTCTTATCAAACTTGTTTCTCATTGAATCCAGAAGTGGTCCCTTCTTAAAACAGCGGGCTCTATTAGTTTATACTCCTATTAGTTGCCTTTTGGGATACTGAGTTCTCAGGGGGGGTTAGTTGTTCAGCTCAAGAGTCAAAAGAGAAAGATGGATTCCCAAACCGGTGGGGTGTCACTGATTTTCAGGGCAGAATTTTAAGGGGGATGGGGGGGGGGACGGAGATACACCGGATGAAGGCTGCTTGGATTCTGCTCCGAGGTTGTTTCAGTGGTATGTTTTGCTGAATTGCAGCTCCGTGGGTTTAATGTGAAAAGCCAAGTCTCCTGCAAGTGGAGCGCGCCTCTATGGTCCTCCTGGGCACGTCCCTGTGCTTTTCTTGGCAAGGAGGCAAAAGCAGGCTCCCTCTCACTGTTGTTTTCCACATTTATTATTTTTTAAAAAAACCTCTGGTCCAGCTTAAAGCCCTAGAATTTCCTGAACGCCTCCCATTCAGATTCTAACCAGGCCCAGCTCTGAATCGATTCGGAGCAGCGCAGACAACGTTGATCTTAAGCAGCTTCTTAAAGCAAAATAAGGACACCGGATCAGAACTCTGGGCCTTCCTTGAGGCAAATTTCCTTTCGCATGCCTCTCGATTCTCGTTTTGCGATCGGGCTGGTTTCACAATACGAACTTTTTGCAGACTTACCTCGGAGAAAGCCCCCTTGATTGCAGCGGGACCTCCTCGCGAAGAGGCCTGCGGAGGAAATGGGGGTATTTTGCCCTGTCCCAGGAAACGAACGCACAACGCGCCTGAGCCCCCATCGTTCATAAAATACTTTATTGAAATAAAAATCAGTATCTTCACGTTAATACAAACTGGTTGCAAAATGAGTTTGCCGAATAAGTTCGGAGACGCTCCCCGCCACCGCCCTCTCTCTTAAACAGCGCCGGAACGGCAAAGGTCTATTCCCCACAAGCCCCCTCAGAGGGAGCGGCTCTTCCTTTGGCGCACGCAAGGAGAGGGCGGAAGGGCTCAGACGCCTAGGAAATCCTACAACGGAATCAACTGGGAATCGGAGTCCACCCTCACCTCCACCACCACCCGGATCCTCCTCGGATCCTTCCTTCGTGCGGTAGCTTTCTTAAACGGCGGCGAAAGCCCCCTGCAACCGAGGGCTTTAGTGGCCCCCTGCTGTCTACGCTCAAGGCAGGCGACCCCCGGGATGGTATTGCAAGCCGGCGGGGCCTCGTCGCTTAGTGAGGCTTGTGGTTCAGTCTTGACGGCCGCTGCTCCCAGTCACCCTTCCGCGGGTCAAGCCGGGGGAGGCTCGGGCGCCTGCAGCCCAGCATAGGCAATCCGGGGCGCCAGACCGTTAGTCCGCGGGCATGCGGCGCTCCCTTATTACTCCTGGATGACTTGGCAGGGAGAGTCGAGGCTTTCCGCGTGCTGCTTCTCGGCTTCCCGGGCTCGCTCTTGCTCGGTCAGTTGCTCGCTAGTGGGGATGGAGTTTTTTTTCGGGCGACCTTTGGGCTTGGTGGGAGACTCGAGGCCTCCGCCTTGCAAAACCTGTAAAAACAAACAAACAACAACCCACACTTGAAGGTCATTCTGACTTAGGCCGAATCCAAACAGCAATAGTTAACGCTGGGGAGCGAAGCTTCCTGGGGGAGAAGGGGGGGCTGGCAAACGTAAAGTCACCCTCGCGCCCAATGGCAAGATATTGTTGCTTAGCGCTGCGCAGCAGGTAGGCCAGCCGCCTGGCCCCTTTTTCTGCGCGCGCGTCTTTGCGGAGAAGGTACTGAACCCGCGCTTGCAAAAGGCAAATACCCAATTGGTCAACCTCTACTCAGCAACACACCACGAGGTGGAGAAAAGCGCCGTT
>JANHFL010003067.1:111824-123122 GCA_032468155.1 Oxyrhabdium leporinum
ATAATAATAATAATAATAATAATAATAATAATAATAATAATAATAATAATAATAATAATAATAATAATAATACAGGATCTATTCAAGTTCTCTCATTCGGTTCCGTTCTATGTGCATTTAAAACATATCTACTAAAATCCCTGGAACTTGGAACACTACCAATCTGAACTCTTTTGTCCTATTAGTACCGAGTCTTCTCAGGCAAGTTTATGCAAAAGCAAACCCTCCAGAACTGAACAAAATTTAAGGAATTTCCCCCCCAAGACTTCATAGAAGGAAGAAGCCACATTAGCTTCGGTATCTTGCCGAGCCAACAGTAACAAAAAGCAAGGACACAATAACTCAGAATCTTTTACATCTTTCGGAAGTCGGGAGGATAGAGATAGATCATGGAAACGTCCAATCAATGTCTATTTTCTTTGGGTTTTTGTAAAGGCAAACTCTGAAGTGCTTATTGTTTCAAGGTCTGTTTGAAGGTCAAGAAGCCTCAAGGAAAGTCGAACAAGTATTCTGTCTCCAATCTTAGCAACGTTAATTCCTGAATCTTAGTTCTAGAAGTTATTCCCTTCCTTACCCAGGCGAATTCCAATCCTAACCCCAGCCTTCCTGGTGACACATCTTAAAGAACAGGCATAGCTTAAAATCATTTCGTGGAAATGCGTCCATTTTACTTCCTCTGAAGACTTCTGAAAGGCGATACTCAAGTTGACAACGGTAAATTAGCGGCAGGGGATGTAAAACGTAGCGGAGATCCCGCCGAATTTGTTCCAGTGGCAAAATCTTGCTAATGTCTTGCTCTGGAATTTCAGGTCTGGATTCTCACCGTTGATTAATCGATAGAGAGCTGGAGAATCTCCCTATAGTCCCAGAGTCTTTCTGCCTTCATTGCTGAAATCAGTTTACAGCAATTCTTCCCCCCAGTGTCGCATTCCTTGCTTCTAGCTATCAACCCAACCCCTTCTTAGCAGCAAACCTTGGGGGGGGGGGCCTTAAGCAGAGCTGCTCTGCAAAGCCAAAGGGCCTGTCCTTAATATCCAGTGCAGTTTGCGCTGACATAAAGACAGGGTGGAGAATTGTTGGACAGATTTAGGCTAGGGAATACGCTAATAAGAGAAAAGAGGTCTTACGTAAAAGCATGTTCCTAAACGGGAATGCAGAGGCCCTCCAGAAACGCTCTCAGAGACAGAACGTTGATCTAAGCGCCTCCATCTATTCGGATCTCATTAGGCCCGTGTATTTCGGGAGGTGATATTTTCAAAATGAAAAAGTAAGGCAGAAGAATAGAATATCATCACTTCCTTACCGTGGCTAGTCACTTTCACGTTTGGGTTGTACAAATAATGTCACCGGGCCAACCTTTTGGCGATCTGGCACTGTCCTCGTTACTGATATAACAACAATATTAATACTACACATATTAGTAGTGAAGAAATGGCCTTTTATCTGAAGAGGCGTCGAGGTCTTCACTGGTTTTAAAAAATGATTCCCCCCACTATCCTCGATCTAGGCAAAACCCGGAGAAATCTCCTCCGCTGCGCTCTCCTCCCCCTTCCCCCATCAACCTAAAACGATTTCTTGTTGAGCAGCCCCCTCGAGAGAGAAGGGGCAGGGGCCGATTCGTTCCTGCTTCGGGGTCATTCTCCAATTAGAACAAAGCAAAACCAGGGAACAAGCGACTCCCCGGAACTGAGCCTTGGACATCGACTGGGTTGGATTTCGCTTTTTCAACACCGAGAAAAGAGCTTGGTTCCAATCAAGACTGATCGATTTCAGCCCGCTCTTGTCTCTCGCTTTGTCGCGCAGATTGAAGCATGCATTAGAGAGAACCCATTGAAATCAACCCTCGCCGTGGTTCTCGGTTCGCAACTGAACGGAGGGTGGGAAAGAACCCGATTATTGACGAGGCATCTTAGGCCCACCTCTGACAAATGCAACTACTCGCCCAAAGGATCGGCCTCCTTGTGCTTTCCGGCTTCTCCTCGAGGTACAATTCACGGTTCGGACATCGGGGAGGACCAAGTGACAAGGAGTTGACAGACAAGGAGACCCAGCTGAGAACCTCAGCTTAGCTTTTCCAAGGCACCAAGGAGATCTGAGGTACGGGAAGGAGTGCAACAGCCAGAAACGGCCCCTACACCACCCCTCCTCCCTCTCCCTCTCCCTTTCTTCCAAGCCTCAGCCGGGCCCACCGATCGCTCTTGAGGAAATGGCCCAGTTTGGCCTAAAATCAGGGTCGTCTTCTCGGCAGGCTCCTGGGGGCCTTCTTCTGCAGTCTGGACAGACCTGGAGCAGAGAGGCGGCCAAAAAAGGTGTTCCTTGAACAAGACCGGTCCAGGAGCTCACAGGACTTTCAAAAGGTGCAAATGCGACTAGCTGTTCGCCTGCCCAAGCCTCCCCAGCGCTCCCTATCCCAGCCGCTGCTCCAAAAGTGCATTAGGGCACGGACCCTGTTCCCTCTGCTGGTCCAGATCAATCCTTCAAGTTGCACCTGAAAGAAGTCTGGAGCACCTTGGCTCAATCTGGCCGCTTTCCACTCCCCAGCTTGGTTGGGGTCCTTGAACCTCCCCCCCTTTTTTTTTTAACCTTTGCCCTGCAAGCTTGGACCTCAAGGTGTCAACTTGGACCCGTCACTCTATCCCGAAAGTTTCAAGACAGAGACTAGAATGATTTTATGCAGGATCATCGATGCTGCCTTATTCCGAACAGGACTAGCCCGAAGCCTAATTTTTAAGGCGGTGAGGGAGAGACCGGGAAAGAGTTGAGATTTTCCATGGGCTTTGAATCAATGGGAAGGAAAATATTACTCTCTGTGGAAAAGAAAATGCTCTGAGGAAATGAGGCTGTCCTCGTTTAAACCCACTAAACGCATTTGTCACTGGTTTTTAGAGAGAATTACTCTGTGCTTGTTGTCTGTTCCACCGCGGCAGGCAATCTAAACTAAAAAGTCTCACGGGGTGTTACCGGGCCCTCCGTCCTAGCAGGGCACTAAAGACCCCCTTGTTTCCCCAAGGCCAACTCGCAGGTGATTGCAGGATCGCAGCTGCAGCCAGTCCTCCCAGTTGAGTCGGAGGGCTCCTGAACAGAGGGCAGCTTCCGCCTCCAGATGCAGAGAGGGTAAACTCGGGGTGACACCCCAAAGGCAGGCTACCTGGGGAGCGGGAAGGAGAAAGGAGCCGCAATTCCTCTCCAGATCAATGGGAGTCAGATCACTGATTGCAGGGCAGAGTGGGAGGAAGAGTGGCTGGGAGAGGAGGCGTGGGGGGGGGCGAATATCCTTTCCCTCGTATCCAGCGAGCAGCCCCATCCTCGACCGTGGATTGATTTCCGCTTTAGCCCCTCCTTCCAAGAAGACCTGGTCTTTGCCCCCTCCCGTTCAGGGACGCGCGCGCGCGCGCAGGCACACACACACAAACACGGGTTCACCAAGGGACGCCTCGCAGAAGCGAAGAAAGACCTACCTAAGGGGTTGTGGTAGGGTCGGGTCGACAGTAGAGCCTTCACGCCGAATTTGAGCAGCTCCCCGGCTGGCGCCACGCTCTTGGCATCCGGGTGATCCGTCAGGATCTCCTCGATCATAAAGCTCCGATAGCGATGCGACCGGTGGTCAACGAAAGGATCTGCGGGGAAATAGTGGGCGGCGGCGGCGGCAGCGGCGGCGGCGCCCAGATCCAAGGGGTGCTGCATTGTTCCCGTTGGGAGAGTTCTCTTCCTTCTGCCAACTCGGCTCCGCCACTCCGAACTCAGAGCAGCCTCTCATCTGGCGCTTCGGCCGGGACACTCAGAGGCCTCGGGCAAGCCGGGGCCATCCTCGCTGCTTTCGTCCTTTGGCGAATGCTCCGGGGATCTTCACCGACCGCCTTGCCAACAGCTGGATTCCGCTGCCGCTGCTCTTGCCCTCGCCGCCGGTCTTCCAGTCGTCGCAAGGCCAAGCAGGGAAGCCCGCAGCCTCGGCTTGCTCGAAGGCGCGGCCTCGGAGGAGCAGCTTCTTTCTCCACCCCAGCGCCACTCCGGACAACAGCCTATTATAAGAGTGACGCCGCTCGAAGCGCAGGGGGCTTGGGATGTCGACGCGGGGTGGGGGGCGTGCGGCGAGGGGCGGGGAGTACCTGGCAAAGCGCTCTTGATCCGGCGCGAAACCAAGCGGATTGGTGGCTGGGCTGGCCGGCTGAAGCACGCCCGCCCCCTTTCGCAACTCCGTCTACGAAGGAAGTCCCGGGTCTGCCCTGCCTGCGGGCCAAGCGCCCAGGACAGTCTCGGAGAAGGGAAGGGAGGGGAAGGGGAGATACAGCGGCGGATCCCGAGGAGCTGAAGGGGGGTGGCCACGTCCTCGCTGCCAAGGCCAGAGATGAAAGGCAAGGAAAAAGGAAGGGAGCGAACCTGCCTTTCTCCCCTCTAAGGCGTTTGGAGTTTGGAGCTGCCTGCTTAGTTTAGTCATTTTACAGGCTGCCTCTCAGGTTCCCAAAGTCCCAGGTGCTAAAACCAACCAAACGCGCTTTGAATGCGTTTACGAATTTACAGGGGCATTTTACTCGGGTGCCCCTGAAGTAAGAGGATGCGCTGCAGATTTATCTGGACGCGCGTTTAGAAAGAGCGCTTTAAAACAGGATTATATTCTACAACGCTTTCGCCCTGATGAAGTTAGTCCTTTCTACTCCTATCCTACCTTTGCTGACAATCAAGGGAAGTTTCATTTGTGAGTGATGAGATGTAAGAACATGAGAATTTTATTTCATTTTCATTCATATCCCTGGACTTAACTGAGGATAATGAGAATGTTTCTGAATGCGGGGTGCTCCTTTGACAGTAAAAAGATCGACCCCATGAATAATCCCCGCTGGGTTTTGGCCCACCCATCCCCACCCCGGTTGAAATAGGATTCCAGAGTCAGAAGACGCGACGTTTGAAGACCAATCATCCCTAATTAGCCTTGGGCAGCAGAAACCACCTCGCTTGCAGTACAAATGTTGTAGCCCTCGTTGAATCTTGTAGGTTATCTGAGAATCATTACCTAATAAAGTGTTCAGGATGGTCAACACCATTATGTAAGATTACTTGAATGTTTTGTAATGTTCAAGGAGTTGTAAGGGAGCAACCTAATACCCACCTGGGAATTAGTGCCATTCAACTAATTGGAGCTGAGTAAACTTGCACTGTCCATCTTACTGAAAACAAAATGAGTGCCCCAACAAAATTAGACACTTCTATGCCTGTTTAACCAGAAGCATCTTCCGCTGGGTTGAAAGTATACACAAGATTGAAAGCATTGAAGCAATTATACTAAAAACCTCTCCAGATACAACTGGGGAAAAAATATTGCATTCCTCTCCTTCTTAGGAGTAGGTCGTTCTTTCCGCAGGAATTTTCTTGGAAACCATTTGGGAAACGTGCATAAAGTCGTTGAGGGAAAATCAAGTGTGAATTGAGATAACATTCTGCTAAGGAAATGTATTTCTTTTAATCAGTTGTTACAATCTCTCTCTCTCTCCCTCCCTCTTAGAAAATATCTATCCCAGAGCCAGCAACCGAGCTTTTATGAACAGGCAACATTTACGCATGTTCCCTTAATACTCAGGGAATCGCTCCAGCGCAGCCGGTGCCCAAGGCGTTAGGAGGAAGGAGAGCGAACAGAAGGCAGGAGCTGCGTTTCTGTCCAAATGTGGGTTTGTGCCTTCGGAAGGAAAGTCCCCAGCATTAGTGAAAGAAGGAAGACTTGACTATCAGGACTTGACTATCACAAACTGGCCAATTTATGGTTCTGGCAACGTCTAATTTCAATGTATTAATTTATGGCTAGATCCAGCAATAATTCACCATTCAAGGATTTGGGCAGTTCTAGTCAGGTGTATCCAAGACTCCATGCTCAGGAACACAGAGAGACCGATATCTGCTGAGCATGCTGCATAGGATTGAAGACGTCCTTACTGCTGAGGCTTCAGGGAGCCGTGTTACTTCGGAAGCAGGAGCCTCTGGGAATGAGGGCTTCCCTAGTTAGGAACATGTAACGCGTCTCACTGTCTCTTTCCTCAAACTGTTTAAGTCTTTTACCTTTGGTTGGATGCTCAGGTCCTTTGACAGCTGGAGATGTTTTTGAGCTTGTTTATTTTCTGTTGCCGTTTTAGGAAAGCGGTGTGTGTGGGGGGTTATGCTTGGTTTCGTCTATTCTAGAAATTGGATTTGTTTCCGAATGCTGGCCAATTCATTATGTTTTAATTTGACAGAATGCTCAGCTCACTCTATGATTAAAAACAATCCCAAAACAATCCCCAAAGAAGCTTCTGAAATCATCGTGAAACAATATCCAAGGAAGGGCCTATCGCCCCCCCCCCTCATTGAAAATGGCAGAAAAGCAAAACAAAACCAACCCCCAACCTAAAATAAACCGAAAGGCCAGGAAGAAATGGGTACGGGAGGGGACCTATTTTTTTAGAAAACAAAACAAAACAGAAAAAGAGTGATCAGGGATCACGACAACAAACTTGCTCTAAACATCAGAAAGGATTCTCACCCTATCCAGGAATAAGGGAATCCTAGAAAAGGCGACAGTTTCTTTGTTAACACAAGCTTGATACACTCCCGGCTAAAACAGTCGAGCCGTCTCCTTGGCCGATAATCGTTCTGTACTGTACGGCGTCGAACGCGGTGTTCTTCGATCTGTCCGCACTTTGGAGACGCCTGACTTTTGTTAAGGCAGAAATGTAAAAGCCCATTCAAGCCCATTCCTTCAGTGGGGAAGTCAGCAAAAGGCACCATTAAAAGGGGGGAAAAATCACGTTTTCTGCTTTTGGCCTTTCTAAAGTAGTATCCGTCTGAAATTTCTCCGGGCTTCCATTTTCTCATATTCCATTTCTTTGCTCGATATTTAAAGTAGGCTGAAACTGCTAAGCTTCTCTCAACCTTCTTTTTCCCTACCCCGGACCTCCAATCGGGGCACTTTTGCTCGGGAAGTATTTGAAGAATAGAGACCCCTTGGTAAGACCGGACTGGCCACCTGGCGTTTTATCTTAGGGTACCATCCTCCGAGTATCAAAACCTATTCTGCTGACAATTGGAAGAGCCAGATCAGACTTTATTCTTTAAAGTGAGCGCCACCCAATATTTGGATTGGGATTGGAATCATCAGGTTCCAAGGGGCAACAGAGAGTAAGCAATAAAAGGCTATACAGAGCGTTGAAAGTTCTGCTATAAAAACGACCGATCTCTCCCGAGCCGAGGGCCTCCGCTTTCATTCTCATCGTCCCGGGGGCTGCGCCGGGACGATCCGCTGCTTGCCTAGCCAGCCTTCGTTTCGCAGACATTACTGGGGACGGGACAGAAATGGCTTTCCGAAGACGCCGTCCACTTCATTATGCTCCCCGGAAGTCTCGTGCGGACTCCTTTAGGAGAAAAGTGATGGCAGCCCAAGTCTTCCGCTTCCTTGTCTGCCAGATTCGGATCTCAGAGATCTGGAAGATTTGTGGCGGTCTCGCGACCATTTTTCAGAAACTGGGGTGCGCAAACGCTGGCCGGCAGAGCCTTCGTCAAGCAAGCGTCTATCTAGCCTTTCTAGTAAGTGGAGTCGCGCTCCGTGGAACTTTTCTAACAAGGTGAAACGCCAACCTGAACAGCAGTAATAACGGAAAAGGGTTTTGGTTCACAACTGTTCTCTCCACTAGCCCTCCTTGCCCCGTGAAAATACAAGTTGGATTCGAGTAAAACCGATGTGAATAATCGATCTCAATGCTTTTCTATGTTCTGCAACCTACCAATATAAGGCGGCGGCAGTTCGTAATTTAGTGGGTTATACTTTTGTTGGATTGCGGACCCATCTGGGATGGTGAGAACTTGTAGTCCATCACCTTTGGAGATTGCTAGGTATAGGGAGGTCCACGTGATAAGGGTAGACGGAAGCGGCCGTGAAAGTGAAGGAGCCAAACCTGATGGTGGGTAGAAGGACTGATAGTGGGGTAGGAAACTCGGTGGTACGTTTAAACTGGGAAATGGTGAGTGCTCCCATGGGTTGCCCGGGGCTCCTAGGAAATTCCTAGAGCAGACTTGGTGTCTGCTTGGTGTCACTTGCTGCTGTTACATAACTCCTAGTCTAACGTCCGCTGCATTTCCCTTTCGGCGGTGCATTTCGGAGAGTCCTCTGCACGCCTGACTGCAAATTTGAGTTCCCCACTGACCACGCAAAAAAACAAGCCTTTACCAAAGTCTGGTTTGGCAGGAAGGATAATCTAACATCTTCAGTCCTGGCCCGTCTCTGATTAAAAAAAATGAAGGTTGTTTTGTTTTTTTTTAAAATCATTTACCCAAGCAAAGGGTTTCCTTTGCTGTCTGGGTAGGAAGACAGGATTAAAACCCCAAGTTCCATTGGGCAGCATCATCTTAAGAACAGATGTGTGGGGGGTTCCTCTTCTGGGACCAGAGACAGGTTTTATTGGATTCATTTTGCAGAGCAAAGTGAGAAGGGATTACTGATCCCTGGGATAACACTCAGGCAACTTTTCACAGGAAATCGCAGCTTTCTCCACACTTGGTTGGGGTGTGCTAAGAGGCCAATCTGGAAAATGAATTCAATTTCTTTCACATGATTTGTATGATAGTCATCCATATTATTATTTCCCAAATATTTTATACTAAGTTCCCCTTTCTATTACTTTATTTCAGGAGCAGTCTTTGGGAGCATCCTGGGAAGCTCCAGATGAAGTTGTCATTTTATGTCATAGGTGTAAGGATCCAATTCTGGGGACATCACTTTTGATCACACAAGTTTTCCACAGTTCCCATCTTTCTTGACATGGTAAAAGGACAATAATCTAGTCAAAGGAAAAAATAGTTGGCATGTCTGCAGTTTTGCAGTTGAGTTGGACTTAAATGAAGCAAAGGCATCAGATGGCAAGCTTTCTTCAACGAAAGGTATCAAACTCATTTTGTTAGGACAGCATCACCTATCCTGAAAGCAAGAATTATAAAAGCTACACACCTTCCATGCCCCACTGGATGCTTTAGCCAGGGAAGAAGAGAGCAGAAAAGTCTTGTTTGCCTGCCTCTATCTTTAATCTGGTGATGAGATCCAGCCCAGTCATGTTATTAAATTTACTAAAGCATTTCCCAAACGCAGCTCCCTCAATCATACTGAAGTCTAGGTAATAATCTGCCAAGACGGTGAAAGTTAAAGACTTGATTGTGATCACTAGATTGGTCCAGTGTGTTGTCTCAACAAAGGAAAACGTAGCTCCTGTTCTGTTAACTCCCCACCTTCACTTTAGCTTGACTAGCTAGCCCTACACCCCAGTGAAAATGATAACTCAGCAAAGATGGCTGGGCTGCACCAGCACCGGAGGAGAAAGTGCTTAAACCTGGAACCAGCCAGGAAGAACCCAACATGTTAGTTTGCTGGTTATACAATGGTTAAGGAAAAGAATATTCATTGCCCACATTTATTGTATCATGCAAATATTTCTGGAAGTGCGTAAGTCTATATCATGCATTTTTTTTTAAATAGTTTGTTACTTACACAGCAGCACAAAGATCACATATTTAAGATGCTATAAATCACTAGTGTGATCACAAAGATTCAGTCAACCTAGTTTAGGTCTTTGAAAGCAAGATTAACATGAGACATTGTAAAAGTGGAATTACACACATTTCTGCTCACAGTTAATTCTCACTGATAGCCTAATATTTTTTATCGCTGCAAATCCATCTTTTTCAACTTTCAACCTTCCAGTGGGGTTAGACTGCTACTATAGTCGTTACCGACTGAGAATTGTGTGAGATGAAGTCCAAAACATCTGAAAAGGCCTATTTAACTGGAGATCCAATTCCTTTATTTCAAGCTGGCTTGTTAATAGAAAGCACTGACTTAGGATCACAGGATTTCTCTGCCTGAAACATACTAGAGAAAGGTCCTTCTAATCTAAACATAACGTTCATGTATGGATTTAAGAATCAGCCATGCTTTGAAAACTGTTTGGAATTCCAATTTCTATTTTCTGGTTGACATTACTCCATGCTACTGATTAATGATCTCTCTGCAGGAATGATTTATTTGGTGCATCAACTCCCCTGCCATTAAAACTCAGGTCCTATCTATCCAAAGAACCCTAAGTTAGGATGGAATTGCTTTGAAATGAATTCTCTGAATGGAAATTGCAAGATAATGCTAACAAATCCCCACGTGTTGTTTGCTGTTTAATTGGGAGATGGTTTTCCTTCCCTTCCCTGGGTTTCTTTTCCCAGCACCTTTTTTTCCAGAAAGGTGCAAAAAAGGCCTTCATTTGGTAAAAAAAAACTTGTCCCATCCTGAATCGATGGCATGAAAAGTAGACCTCCAAGAAACAGCCAGGAAAAGGAACAAAGCATCTTGCTTTGCTGCTCCTGGTCACTTCAGTGACAGTGACAGCTAGTGAAGTTGTAACTCACTGGTAAGAAAATGGCAAACTCAACTTTTCCGTGTGAGCAAATGTCATTGACCACGAAGGGCAGTTTGAGAAGGAAGAACCGAGAATTCAAAAATGAACAGTCAAGCCTCTTATATAGAAGTTTGTTTAGTAGAGAGGTTTGTCAGGGAAGGAAGCAGAAGCCAGCCATGTCAGACAAAGCATTTGAACAAATAGAACACACTGTACATGGACTGGCCCTGGAAAGGGGATTATATTGAAGCCCTGTCTCCAAAGAAGCTTGAAGCTTTTCCCTACCTGGAAGAAATCCATCTGTAGCAAAGGGAGATTAATTTTAAACACTTTGTGCTGGGGAAAACGTTGGAGCATTCACCAAAGAAAGATGGTGTATAAAGGGGAAAGAAGATATTACCTGACGCAGACTGGTTCATCAGGGACTAGATTCACCTACCACCCTTAACTAAGTTATCAAAAATGAAGTTTGAATCCTGAGCTGGTCAACAGTCCCAGTCTTCACAGCTAGCCTCAATGAACTTGTTGAGGCATCCATCAGGGGTCACAATATCAGAAGGTGAGAATATCTCAGGTCGAACTCACCTCTTGGAGACTTTGTGGACATGTCTGTCTAGTGTACAGTTTTCCACTTCGGGGAGTCACTTAACCTGAAGAGGATAGTCTCCTCTTCAGGTTAAGCCTGACACCACTTAAAAGCAACATGCTTGCTTTAAAAAAAAAACAACCTACACTAGTGCGGCTGGGAAGTTATATGATGGCAGGTAGTTGTTTTACAATGTGTATTTTGCCATATGCTTTTCTACAATAGGGTGTTTGCTGCTGTGAGAAAAGGAGTCATTTTAGTTGCACTCCACTATTGAAGAAATATTCAAGAGTATTGAGGGGAAGGGTGGGTGGGGGT
>JANHFL010003068.1:11146-40116 GCA_032468155.1 Oxyrhabdium leporinum
GCCTGGTTCATGTCTCGAGCAGGAGGTGGGGTGTGTCATCGGGCAAATACCTCTGTTGCTAAGTGCTCAGCCCCCCTACTCCTTACTTCACAACCAATGTGGAGCTGCTGGGAGGGCATAAACCAATGGGGGGGGGATTGAAGGTATAAAAAGGAATCCACATTTCATCTAATCCTAACACATTCCTTTGAAGTGTGTTACTCACCCTGCCTTTCCTTTGTACAAATAAAACACAGTTTTTCCTTTTTCAAACCTCCGCTTAAGTTCTTCTTTTAGTTAGCTTAAGCGTATAATCAGGTCTAACAGGAGGATGCATAAAACATTCAATACATAAAACATGATTCACAGCTGTGGTTTGAGAATTACTGTTTGACTGGAAGAGTTATTGAAATTTGTGAGATGACAAATTAGGTACATATACATGCCTGGGTGCATGTGCGCACACACACACACACGCACACACACACAATATTTACAAATATAGCTAAAATATTGTGAAATGGCTAAATCTTGTCCAGAACATTACAGATAAAGATACCAAAATCTTGCAAGACTTGGCTATCATGTAAGATTTTTTTAAAAAATACAAGTTAGCATTTAGTTAATTGTGGGTTTTCCAGTGGATGCCACAGAATATTCCATAAGTGTTAATAGTATGATGGCTGACTTGAACCTTCAGTTGTGAAAAAAAATTGCACTTTAAAAAAGAAGGATCCAGCACTGAAGTTTAGACAGTGAAGAAGATTGGTGACCTGAAGCATTTTTAAATCTAGAACACTCACATATTATTTAGAAGTGGCTCAAGCAGAAATCTCCTTTATTTACTGAACTATAAGAAGGAGGGAAAGATGCAGCACAAACAGATTTGCAAGATTCTATTATTATAGCCAATCTCAATAAAAATACAGTATCTACTAGGTTAACTAGGGTAGGCATACTCCAAGTCCCCTTCCTTTAAATGTTGCTATCTGATGTGATCTCAGAGACAGGCCTTCTTGGTGGCTGCCCCAGCCCTTTGGAACAATCTGTCACTTGAGATCTGAGGGATTCCTACCCTTTTAACTTCCCAAAGGACAATGAAGAGTTGTTTGGGCTAGGATGGGGACTGAGCTGTGAGGATGATTTGTCTCACGCCTGGAGGGAAAAGAGTACTTTTGTTTTTAATTATGTTTTTTATGGATTGTGTGAACTGCATAAAGTCAACAAATGAGATAGGTGGCCTCACAAATTCTATAATTAATAAATTAATAAATAATACATACATACATACATACATACATACATACATACATACATACATACAATGAAATGCACAGGTGAGTTTGTGATATGTTTTAATTTAAAGAGGCTTCCCTTTTTGTAAAAGACAGTTCTTTAGTTGAAGACATTTTCTTTTTCAGTTTTCCCTGACATGGCACTCTCCTGAGGTAATATATTGCCAGAGAAACTATCAGCATAATAATTCAACATATCTGGAGAGCTATTCCAATCATGCTCAGCTGGGCTCTAGAGATTGCAACCAGCTGGTCACATGGTTTCTGAATTTGCTCAGAGGTGCTGTATTTGTGTTGTTACTACATTTATACCTTTCTATCAGCATACACACATTTAATGCAGATGGTTATTTTGAGTCCATAATGGTGAGATAAATTTTCTTTCTGCATTGCTGTAGACCTTAGCTCCAGTGACCTCTTAACTATTTAAAACAGATACTGTACAATAATAAATTAAATATCCTGTTTCCTTGTTTGCAACATATGATAGCATATTTTTGGTTGCGAGAGCACTTGAATGGTAACAACCACACTGCAAATTATCAAGGAGGCAGTAGCTCTCGGAGCAAGCTTTATCTTCTTCCCGTGGCTTCCTTTAAAGTTTTGAGCCACAGAAATATCCATGTTCCTGTCAACATGGATGATTTACCATAATAGCTTGTTGTGAGTAGGTTTCTAAGGAAGGCATATATTCTTACAACTCATTCCAAAAACCTCTGAATTTGCATGAATGTCATACTTTTCCTATGATCATTTTTCCCTGAGCTGTTTTCTCATTTAAAAAGAGGTTTCAAAGTTAGAACTGTACAACATGAAATAAAATCTGCTACAGTTGAGAGCTAAACTAACATGGAGAACCATAAGCTGAAAATAACCAGCTTTGTATTTTATAGAAGTCAAACACTCTTTCTAGGTAAAGAGCTGAGGTGGAGTAGTGGTTAGAAAACAGTGCTGCAGGCTACTTCTGCTGACTGCCAGCTGACTGCAATTTGGCAATTCAAATCTTACCAGGCTCAAGGTTGACTCAGCCTTCCAGAGGTTGGTAAAATGAGGACCCACAATGTTGGGGGCAATATGCTGACTCTGTAAATCGCTTAGAGAGGGCTGTAAAAGTACTGTGAAGCGGTATACAGTAGTCTTGTAATTCAAATACTTGATATAATCAGCTGATTTCAGCAGCAAAGGTCACCATTTTATGGGGCCTTATAATTCTGACCTATCTTTTAACACTTGGTTATGAAAATTAATGAAATTACTAATATTAAATTAAGAGTAATTATAACAGATTAAATCAAACTGAATTAGATTAGATTAAAATTAATAAAAATAAATATTAAACCCTTAATCCAGGTGGTGAAGATTTGGGATACCGAAAAATATTTCTGTATTGCTCCTGTGGAATTAGCTTCACTGTAGTTTAGTCCATCATCCAGATGGACTCTAATTCAATCATCTTTTGGAAAGCTATCAAAACATGATTGTTCCAAAAAGCTTTTGGAGATTAGAATCTATGTTTTGTGTGCCATCTGTTTGTGTTATCCTAATTTTGAGCTTCTTTTAATGTGTATTATGATGTGGATTGCATTCTAATTTAGATGTCTGAATGAACCACCCAAAGATGTGAAATTCTAGTCGTGCTGAAGTCATGAAAAATAGATAAAACGATTTACACCTCAAAATACCCACCCTCTATCTGCACCACAAAGAAATTTAACATGTCAACATGTCACTTTAAAAGCAGTGAAATGGATTGTTTATTCACCTAGGCATGATTGACAATAAATCTAGTATTATGCCCCTACATTGTAAATTTTTATTTATTTAGTTAAGAAATTAATATAATTCTGGAATATTTTAAAATGGAGTATTTTGACACACACTATCAATATTCTGTCCATGTACAGCACAGGATTGGGGAGGATTCCCCTACTTTTAGATCCGGAGAAGAGGCTATATCTTATCCTGAATTGATTCAGGGTGCTTATGTATAGTTATACATATATAGTTATACATATTTGTTTATAACAGTAAAAATTGCTTGAATTATGAAAATTAGATTTAATCTTTCACTGTAATGTAATGCATGTTTTGTCAGAAATCAGCTGTACTGTATTTAGCAAAATTTGCTCTCTAGTAAAATGTCTTATCAATCCATTGGGTCAGTTTTTGAAAAGAATGAGTTACAATTCTGTAGAACCTGTCTGAAAATCAACTGTTCTGTAGCCCGATTTTCTGCTGTAACACCAGTTTTGATCTTCTGGTGGTTGACTAAACACAAGATCAGTTTTCTTTGACCTAGTATTAATTATGCAACACACTGTTTCTGATGATAATTTGCTTTATGTGATCAAATTCTCCAGTTAGGAAATTGGAACTCAGTGGACGTTCTTGAACTCATTCAACTTTCACCCTGTTCAGAAAGGCTCAGCACACTCAATCAGATCTGAAACACTCTTGCTTATCTGATTCCTTCTGGGACCTTCTTTACTCTATACTCTAAACCTCCCTGTGAATCAAAGCCTCTCTTCAAGCACAGAGATGGCAAAGACTGGCTATAAAATAACAAAAGGGGTAGGAGGCAAGTTGTCACCCCTCTTCTGCTGCTCATGTTACAGATAGTCCTTGACTTACAACCACAATTGAGCCCAAAATTTATGTTGCTACGTGAGAAATTTGTTAAGTAAGTTTTGCCCCATTTTATGTCTTTTCTTGCCACATTTGTTGAGTGAATCACTACAGTTGTTAAATTAGTAACATGGCTGTTAAGTGAATCTGGCTTCCCCATTGACTTTGCTTGTCAGAACATCACAAAATAAGACCCAGGACACTGCAACCATCATAAATATGAACCAGTTGTCAAGCATCCAAATGTAAATTAAATAGCCATGGGGATGCTGCAATGGTCATAAGTGTGAAAACTGGTCATAAGTCACTTTTTTCAGTGCTGTTGTAACTTCAGTTGGTCACTAAATGAACTGTTGTAAATCGAGGACTAACTGTATTCTCAACATATGCAAATGGACTGGAACTTATAGTTACAAATACTCCTATTGGGGTATTTTTATTTTTTCCTGTTCATTTCTTTTGAATTCCCTCTGAATACAGAAAAAGAAATTCTGTAGAGGTTATTTTTTGCTCAATGGGCCCCAAATCATGTTGTGTATCTACAAATCAGTGGTATGGGATTAGTTATATAGGTAGAACTTTAATAAAGTAACTGTAAAAATGAGCACACTATTAATAAAATGACTGTGACAGTCCTGGAATGAGTGACTTTTAAAGTCGGTCACATACCACATTCTTAGCTATATGGAAAATATAGCTGAGATGTGAAGTATCTTAAGCTGCTATTTAAAATGCTGACTTTGCAAATATTGCTCTTCTGATTTGTAAAGATGTAAAAGCAAATTTCTTATTTACTAGCTGTAGTAGTTGTAGTTGTAGTAACAAAACATAATTTTGCTAATAACTCTGTCTGTCTGTCTAATTGAATTAAAACGGGATCATTGCAATTTAGCTTTTCCAGTATGATACCCTCCAGAGATACTGGGAATGGAAAGATTCTGGAAGTTATAATTCTCAAACATTTGTTAGGAAAACTTACTAGCTTTGTGCTAAAAAAAAATCAAAACACTATTTCATGAAAAAACTGGAGGAGAATCAAATTTACACCTTAATTTGCAAAAGTTCAAAAATGTATCTTTGTTGAACTTATATCAGAAGATATGATGTACACGTTAGTAAGATATTTACTATTACTATCAAACAGAAAATATCTTTGACTTATAGTTTTGTGTTTAAGTTACAAGATCTCAGGTATTTATGACACAGAACAGTGTTTCTCAACCTTGGCAACTTTCAGATGCATGGACTTAAGCTCCAAGAATTTCCCAGCCACCATGTTGAAGTCTTAAAATTGCCAAGGTTGAATAAAAGAACTGAAGGTTTGTGTTTTTAGCAAAGACAATAATGCTGGCTTTATTTTGTTAAACTTTATTACAAATATATTTTCTTGAAAATATTGTTTACAAGGAAAACACTTTTCTCCCTAACCACCATATGCAGCAATTGTATATAAAACAGATATCATATCTATTCATTCATTTGCTTCAGAGTTGCCCCATAAAAGAAAGTAAAGTGTAACAGAAGATCCTAATTATATGTATGATTGTGTTTTTTTAAAAGGTGGGATTTTGCTAGTAAACTGGTTCCCTCGCCATCCCTTATCGTTGGACATATTGTTGGCTGCTGGGTGTCCGTCAGCAGCATCTGAAGATCTACAGATTATCATTCCTCTTTGCGATAGAGGAAAATAGAAAAAACAGACCTATACAACATTAAATATTCTGCCAATTCTAAGACAAGCTATTGTTAAATAACAGTTTTAATTTAAAACCAGCTGATATGCCTTCACAGAGAGCTACTGAGCTGGTAAATTTTCTTATCCTTTTTTTTGCTAAAACCAAGAGTCTTTCATTTTCCAGTTCTAGAGACAAGCTGAATGGCCTTGATCCATTCTGTACGTTCTGCAGAGGCGGCTGCTTGAAGGACGTAGTGCACCTCACTTGCGGTAATAATTTCAAAGAGGTTTCCCTCCACTTCATTTTTCTTGCCTGATTTGGAGAGAACAGATAGGGGGAAAAAGTGAGCAAAGGACCAGAGAGAGGGCTTGTTTCAGCACTTCTGCCTCAGAAGAAATAATTCACTTCCATTCTTACTGGATAGCAAGCATAAATGAAACTTTTTGCACTTCCATTTAATCCACATACAAAATTTCTACCTTTATAAGCCTCTTCTTCTGCTTATCTATGTAGAACCAGATGGTCCCAAAAAAGTTTACGGTCTAAAGCTAAGCTGCAAATTAAGCCCTGCCACCTCCCAGAATCGGATTCCACCTCAGAGAGAGAGAGAGAGAGAAGGAAGGAGGGAGGGCACTTCACCTCCTTCCTGACAGTAGAAATACAACAACAATATATAAAATATACTATTTAAGTATATAGCATGCAAATGCATAAATTAATATTAAGATATTTATATTTATTCATAATGTATAAATGAACTAATGTATAAATGAATCAGGCTTGTCTTAAAAGCAACATTTTCCCAGATATTGGGAGTGAAAAGACAATGTTATTAGGTATGCTATAATTTTCGGAATGTACAAAATCTCATGGGGACCCCCCCTCACTTTTGGCAAATCTCTCCAGAATTGCACTACTGCTTTTAACTTAAGTACTCCTGCTTAATGATTACCATCTGATGTGTCTTCAATCGCAGTCACTACACAGCCCCTCAAGTGAATGGCTCCAAGTGGTTCTTCTCCCTGAAAGAAATTTCATTCAATATTCATGCAGAACCAGACTCCGGAAAAGAAATGGTGATCTGAAGACAGCTCTGCTTTTAGTGGTAGAATGCAAAAGTGGCATGTCGACCAGCTCTTTGTAATTTCTCTCTGGATAAACAGAAAATCCGAGATTGACCATAAAAGCTCCATATAGTTGCTCGTCATGAGGAGACTGCAAGACAGCAGTTTTACAGTAGATTTAGAGCTCTGGGACATGAGGCAATAGCCATCTTGCTTAAACCATGGTTGATATCTTCAAAAGGAAACTGGATTTCATAATCTCTTTTCTAATTATTTTGGAAGTTGCTTGTTTTTCAGCTACTAGGATTCTTTGGATCAATAGGTTTTGCAGCACCAGGTGAGTTTCCTTCAATCAGTGAGATAAGTTTTAAATAAAACTTAAGCACTTAATTTGTTTTCTTTTGTAGTAAGCAACAAAAGCATGATTAAAACTTTGATTTTGGAAGGTTTCAAATAAACTAAGAGTCCAGATGGATTTGAAATAAGATTTTGGAATTAATCATCAAAATCCTTCCCACCGAAAAATACTTTTCTTTTAAATTCTCTTTATTTTTTTATTTTTAAAAAGATAAGATGAGACTTTGAAGGTTGAACACTAGAGACAATCAGGGGGAACTAACAATTGAAATTAAAGGAGAAGTACAATTAAATTTGACTTATTAGTGCAAAATAAAGAAAAATATTTTAACATTAGATATACTGAAAGATATTTTTAAACTCTAGAGCTTGAAGTTAATTTTAAGAGTGTCTGCCTCTATAGACTATATTTTAAAGAAATTACCAAAGAGGAACACGTTTTGTCTGATAAGACTGAGACTCATTTGAAAGTGGGTTTAAAAATGACAGGCTAGAAGAATGACATGGAAAAAGATATCACACATACAAGACAAACCAGTTGATGTCTTAATAATTGAATAATTAATAATTAAAAGAAATGTACAAATAAACTAGGAAATAATTTTCCTCTGTTGGATTTACAAAAGAGGTTTGTATTTTGGGAGAATGGATAAAGAAAAAAATGAAAAGAAATCAAGTTCTAGGACATTATTTGGAATAGAGATTAAAGGTATATATGTATGAATAGTTTTGCTGACATCTCCAGCAAAGACAGAGTCTTTATAGAAATTATTAAGGAAACATATGAAGAATAAACTGTAGTGAATGGGACTGTACATGCTATGCATACAAGCCCTAAGATTACTTCCTTATATATTTCCTATCCCTTCCCCGACCTCATCAAGATATCAGAAGGGATCCTTTTAAAAAGGAAGGAAGGAAGGAGAGGAGTCATGTGTCTTAGTCAGATCTGTGGTTTGGAAGAAACAGCATTATATTAATTTAAAGATCTTCATGAACTGTCTGACCCTTGTGAGGAACTATTTCATAATAATTTGCTCTAGTGCACAGTTTCCCCATTATTACAAATAATTTTGTGGCTTACTGGATTTCCAACAGCTAAATGAGAATCTATTTTCTTTCAGTAAATTTTTTTGGTTGACCTTTGACTTAATAACAACAAGAAAAAAGGCTGAAAAGGAATGGATAAGACAAGATTTGTTCAAGCTCCCTTTCAGACTTCTTTGCTCAACACAAGGAAGTCAGGCGGAAATAGAGAGGGCACCCAAAGATATAAGAGGCATGGTCCCGTTATCTCTGCAGTTTTGTTTTCACATGTGCATAAAGAATATCTTTGGTTGTCCAAGTGTTTGAAGAATAACAAAACTTATTCATGTACAGAGACAATGGAGCAGTCTTTTCCACACAGGTGACATCCAGATGTGGTGGACTCCAAAAACTAGAACCCTCAACTACCATTGATTCTGAGAGTTGAAGTTCAGTACTACCAGAGACAAATGTGCAAAACTATACAAATCCACAAGAGTTGTCTACTCAAGAAAGTGGCATCAATAAGTGATGTAAAAACGTTACTGCATCATTTAAGACTGATAAAACGTATTTGAGTTTTGTTATAAAGGGGAAGTGCTAGTAGTAAATTATGGGTGCTAATGGTAAATTAGTAGTAAACATACTATTCCTATGTTCAGAAGGTGATGTAGCATTTCAACAAAATTGAGTGACACACTTACCGCCGCAGGATCATAGTAATGCATGTAGGCAGGGTCCTCTCTCAAAATAAATTTCCGCACTTTCCAGTTTTTCCTTCTATGACCCTAAACAAATATTAAGAAAGCATAATTTTTAACTTTCTGCTATGCAGGCATAAATGTCAAACTATAATCAGGCCTTGTTCTCACGATTGAACAAGACCCTTTAAATTATCCTCATTGTAATAAAATCCACAGCAAAGATTCCAATGATTTTATTGGACCTTACTCTGATGAGCAAATTGGTTATTTTGTATATATTTGAGGGACCTTCAATTAAATCACTAGGGTTATTACATTTGACGTAAACCAGGCTCAATAACATCTATCCTTAGGATTACAAGTGATTGCTGAATTCCCTTTCTGCAGGTTTTAGAGCCCTCTTGCTTTGGATTACTACTATTTGGCTGAATCTGAAGATTCCATAATCCCATAATTTTGAGTATGTGCGAGGCAAACAGAACCCGCTATGAAATAGATTTATTATTTTAAAACAATAGATTCTATCTGCCTTTCCTTCATGTAGAGGGTGGGAGGGTATTGGGGGAAGGGCAGAAACACTTTGTTTCAGTTTCAGTTTACTTCATTGATTAGCCCTTGGGCCTTATCAAAGCGCAGAGTTCCAGACACAAATTATTGCTTAAATCTGATAAAACTTGTGTCCTTCTCTCAGATATGTCTGATTCTACCAGTTCATTTCGCCCTGTTGCCTCCGTAACTATAAATCCTGGCCACCAAAAGATTTTCCACATTTGGTTTAAACTCGGTCACCTCTATTTATTTATGATATAATTGCATGTAATATGAATATCACATAAATTGTATCATGTGCATAGAACCTTTCAATATGTGAGTTTTCTTCCTAACTTATAGTCAAGCTTTCTTTTTATTAATAAAAATATGAATAAAAATATCAGTTCTGATTTTGCCTCTTTTGTGTACCATTTTTTTCTCTTTTCTTAAGAATTCTTAATAAAAAGCTTGTGGAAAAAGTAAAGAAAATGTGTCAAAAAGCAAAATGGACAGCATGAAGGCAATGCAGTAAACATTTACATCTGGTGATTTGAGATTTTTAATGAAATAGATATAACATGTTTCATGTTTAATTTGTTAAAGGTTATATTTTTCTCTCAGTAAGATTTACCAGTCTATTAAATATGGGCAGCAAAAAATAAGAGTTAAACTTTATATCTTTGAAACTTGTTTAAAAACTGATCATCAGTTCTGCTGTAGGTCTTGATCATTTCCACAAAATGTTGCTACTTTTTAATTTTCTGCCAGAACAGCATGAATCAAGTTGGAAACTCAATGAGTCACACGTTCTTAAGTCTTCAAGCGTTCTTTTGTGTGAAGTCCTATTGTAATTCTATTAAAGCCAGATCTGTCTGTCTGGAACCATTGGGACATCAGATGAGTGTTACTTCTCGGGGAGTGACTGTTTCTAGCACACTGCTTCCAACCTCTCCTTATATTCTTGGAAAAAGCAAACAAACCCAAGTCACAGTTTTTCTGCAAGCAAGCAGTTCTCTCCAGATCACACTTGCTGCGCTCACAATAATTAAACAGATGCCGCAGCCAACAGATAGGCAGCCCTCCTCAGCAAAGGGCTGCTATGTGGTAGATGAAACAACTTCTATCACATCCCTGTAGGCAGAGATTTAGCACATGAAATTGATCTCTTGTCTAATTATGTTTAGAACTTTATTAAAGGTCTTCTTAGTCCTAAACTAGAAGATTTTCTATTTTTTTTTTAACTAATCCTGTCTCTTTTTGACTCAATTAATATTCACATAGTTTTAATGTTAAAATTTAATCAAAACACTGAATCTAATCAGTCAAGATACATTTGTACCAAACAATTCTAATGATTAAACCTTCCTTGGAGAGCCAACCAACTGACGGAGAAAATCTGCATAGTCATACCTCTACTTGTATGAGCTGGAAAACCAAATAGGATGATTAACAGCTTTGGAAAAAGCCAATAGGATATAATCTATCAGCAACCTATGGTTAAACCAAGGGCAGGAAATCTTTTCCAAAAGCCAAGAGCCATACTTTAATACTTTCCCAATGTCACAGTTACTAAGGAATGATGCAAAGTCTACGGGACCATGTAATACACACAGAAAGAGATAAGGTTTTATAAGAGAATACAGAGCTGTACTACTGAGGAAAATGACTCTTTTGGCTGTCTGTTATATTTTAGCTCTTTTTCCAAAACAGTTGCAAGGGCAGATGACATCTTTTTAAAAAAACATTTCCTCATATACCAGTAACAATCAGCTCAGAGTATTGGCATGGATGTACAGTAAATCTAGACTTCTCAATACCAGTCCTGCCTTGTGATATGTATTTCTTGCCTCAAAAGCAGTTGACCTTTGTTTTTCCCTTTTCAAAAAAGCCCTCCACCTCTTATTCTGTTTTGTGGGTTGAAACAAGTTAGGGGCTGGTGAGTTGGGTTGGCAAGCTAGCTCAGAAAATTTGCAGAGTGGCTGTATCCCCTCTAGCAACTGATTGCTGCTTAGCAGTGCTACAGTGCATGATTTTTCATTTTATTAAATGATGCTACAGATGCAGAATGTAGCCAGGAAAATTCAGAGAATGTTCAGTACTTTGGTGATATTTTTAGACTGGCTGATTTCATACATATGTATTATATAAGTTTATATTTTATGTAAAAAAAACACCAAGATATACACCAACCTGTTTCAGCAAACAACCCTGTTTGACCACCAGGCCTCTGAATTCTTCCTTGAAGACTGTGTCATCATCACTGGAGTTGCCCTCACAGAAGAAACCACTGTCTGCCTATTTGAAGACATTGAAGAAGCCAAGTTGATAAATGTTTCAATAGGAACATTTTTTGTGTATCTACTTTGTCTTTGGAACAGAAGACAAGACGACAAAAACTTCTTTTTGTAGTTTGCCATAGCTGCTTTTCCTTCTTGACAAATATATTACAGTACTAACTTTATCCTTTGTGCTATAAACATATTTTGGCAGTCCTATGCAACTTACCTGTAACCCCCAAATGAAATCAATCAGTCAATCAATCAAATGAGCATATAAGAAGGGCTCAGTTAGAAGAGACTGTAAGGTTTGTTGCCTGTGTCTTAATTCACAGAATTATACAGCTGGATGGAAATGTGAAAGTGCATGATAAAAAGAAGCTATTCAGTTTGGTGAGGATAACCTAAGGACTGACATCAGTGTCGTTCAATCAATCAAATACGATCTCTTGAAACACTATTAACATATCTTGCCAGATTAGGATGAGTATGGCCAAGTAGAAAATGCAGCAGCCAAAATAAAATAATTAAATCCATCTATTAAAGTCCTTTAAGTAAAAGATTATCTTTTTCCAAGTAGTAGGTGGCCACTCTATCTTAGCAAACTTATATGATGTGTAGAGATTTGCCAATCAGGGTCCTAAGTAATTTTTAACACAGCATTTGCACAAACATCTAGAGTGAAACTCAAAGCTAGTAATGTGGCACCTTCCAATTTTTTGAATCAACTTCCAACAATTTAGCCACAATGGTTTATGGCATTATGGAGATTGTGGACACCTTGGATGGTCTATCAGATTGCTCACTATTTTCTAGCTAACAAAGGACATATTGTGTGAATCCAGTTTTAGGCCAAACTAGATGTGCACATGCTAAAGAGATTTATTGGTCTGACTATAAAACAGAGATGATAGAGGTCAACGTTTATCATTATTTGGAATTTAAGAAGTAAAACATCTATGCTGCTTTCATCTTTCTTTCCCACCCAGAATAATCTTTCATGTCATAAAATATAAATGGAAAAAGTTTTTATGTTGAAGGACATGGAGCGGTAGATTGGGGAGGGTATGGTTCAGCTGATCGATCATGCCCCAAGAGCTGATAAAAAGGGATCTCTCCCTTGGTGGTTATCATCAGTTTGATCAGCAGATGCTTTGCCAGGAGATCCATGGTTAATTTATCCCTGAAGCTCACTTGTGGGACAAGTTAAGCAATTCTGATAGAGAAGAAGCAACAATATCTGAAGTCTGGTTGGATTGACTCCATTCCCAGAAAGCATGTATGTTGGACTCATATCTACGGTTAACTATCACATGTTAAGAAAAAAAATAGCAAAATCTATACATTTGTAATCAACAATTACATGTTACAGATTCCTACGAAATGACAGCTACTCCAAAGGAATTCTATACTGTAGTGACTCAGTTCAGAGCCTCCATAAAGAGGGTGATTTTCCATGTATGTTGTTATTTTCAGCATAAAATGCTGAATCACATTTCTGTTCAGAAGAAGCTATCAAAGTATTTTCTAATTAATAAATGCCGGAAACCATTATAACTGACTGACAGATTAACAGGACAAGGTTATGCACACTCTGTTTGATATAGATGTGCTTAGAATTTCATTCTAAGGCACAATTTAATTATTAAATCATTCTGCAATTAATATACTTTTGTAATGCAAGCTGCTGTTACTGTAATCAAGTATATAAATTAGCTTGGTGGATGTTTTCACAGAAGCTCAGCCTCAAAGTAAAAAAAAAAGTCTTCTAATAGATAAAGTACCTGAAGTATACTGATTTGCATTCACCAATACATGAAAATAAAGACAATTAATTCAAGGGAGTGGCTTTGGATAGCTTTTTTGGGGTGAGGGAGATAAAAGTTATCGATTTTTATTAATTTATTGAAGCCTTAGGCCAGAATCACTCTGGTAGTAAAGTTAGTGCAGAATTTATATGCGTTGCACACGGAAGCATAAAAAGTAGAATTTTCAATTCATACCAAGTGTGTATGATGTTCAGACTGGCAGCTGGAAAAGCATCTGGTCTGATCTAATGCAATGTTTTATTTTTTTTTAAAAATGTAGATGTACACACACACACACACACACAAATATCTATGAGTACAGCTTTTGTTTTTAGTTTAAAGAAGAGGGAGATAGGTAGAGCCAGTAATGCATTAGAAGAGACTAGATACATTTCTTACTGCTTCTTTGATAGCTTTACTCCAGAATTTTTCTGTGATTACATAAAGAAGACAACATCTTGACACTTACAAAATAGTAATAGGCATCCTCCATATCCAAGAAGGGGGTTTCTGATAGGCCTTGAAGCGCAGTCTTCGATGTATCACCAGCAGCCTGAAAGTAGCCTTCATTCAATAGGGCAGATGCCAGCACTATACCCTCTTGGCGATTTCGTAATGAATTGTTTGACAGTAACCAATCAATCACAGAACTACCTGATGACAAGGAGAAGAACAAAGGATGGTCACCAAAGATACATAAAATGCAGTAAATATGGTAAGCATTAAGAAAACAGAAAAGCAAATCCCCTGATGATGATTATCTCTGAATCTTATCTGAGATAGATTACAAACATCTAGTTTAATGAAAAGAAGAATTAGGGGTGACATGATAGCAGTATTCCAATATCTAAGGGGCTGCCACAAAGAAGAAGGAGTCAAGCTATTCTCCAAAGTACCTGAAGGCAGGACAAGACACAATGGATGGAAACTAATCAAGGAGAGAAGGAACCTAGAATTAAGGAGAAATTTCCTGACAGAACAATTAATCAGTGGAACAACTTGCCTCCAGAAGCTGTGGGTGCTCTAACACTGGACGTTTTTAAGAGGAGATTAGACAATCATTCGTCTGAAATGGTACTGTTTCCTGCTTGGGCAGGGGATTGGAGTAGAAGACCCCTTCCAACTCTTTATTCTGTTATTCTGCTATAATAAATACTGAAGCTAATATTTTTCTGATGTCTTCAGAGAAAGTTTTTGTAAGCATTGTTGGCAGGAGGAGGGACTCAGTCCTGCAATTCCTTTTAGTATTTCCCATTATAAAGGGTACTCCAAATTTCTTCAATCAACTGAAATCATTTCTCTCTTCCATTTCCATTTTGGTAGACTCATCAATTTCTGGAAAGCATGCAGTCTTAATTATTTTTGTAACTCATGTTTTGTGACAAGAAGTTGGATGGTAAGAAGGTTAGATATGCCTGGGATTAAAAATGTAATAGTTAATGGCTATTAAGCTTTTGGAAAAGTAGACTGTAGCATATATTCTTTGTTTTGAGAAATATTGGAATGCAATTTGATTATAAGGATAGGATAGGACATCCTTGCCATTAAAATTGAATCCCTCAGATTATTTTATTTATTTTTGCAATTTATTTGCTGCCCTTTATTCCTTATTTTATGCCATCGCTATAATTCTATTCTTTTTTAATACGCTACAGCTCCATTTTTTAAATATATGTTTTAATTTACCTATTTTGTTGTTCTTTAAGCAATTCTTAACAACTTCCTACCTGTAAAACAGTGGTTGAAAATTTTCTTGTCTTTTTCCAGCTTCACTTCCCGTATCCCCTGGTTAGGGTCTTTCATAGAGAGATACAAAGCACTGTGCACAAAACAAAAGGTGTAATATAACCACGCTGAGATTTGTTTTAAGCAGCAAGAAGTAAACAAGTGTTTTAAAACAAAGCAGCAACATTGCTGATTTTTTTAAAAAAATGGTTTTCCACTAAATAAAATCACAAAGCTTTTTAAGATTCACATGAAGGCATCTAAAGAACTTTGCTATTTATTGTGCTAATAGGCTACTGATTCGCTCCAGGTTTCTCAATCCTGTGGACAGCTTAAATTCTTATGCCTGAAAGAACATGTAGGAATAGATCAATACTTCCAAACAATGGTTTTGTCTAGATCTGTGCTCTCCGGCTTGCATGACATCCACCATCTTAAAATTGTTGAGGTTGACAAACACTCATGATTACATCTATAATCTGCATTGGAACATGGTTTGAGTGTAATAAGAAATTAATATTCTTCCAGTTATTAATATTGGGTACTATCTCAAGCAAACCACCTTGTGCCAAGTTTTCCAAACATCTCTTTAAAATTGGGAGAGAAATGTGAAGTAACTCAACTTTCAATTTAGGAAGCAACAGACAGCTGGAGATGCTGATCTGTGATAGCAATAGCATAGCATTTAGATGTATATACTGCTTCACGGTGATTTACAGCCCTGTCTAAGCAGTTTACAGAGTGAGCATATTGCCCCCAACAATCTGAGTCCTGATGAGAGAGACATAATAAGAACAAAGGCTGATTGAAGTTGGCTCAGAACTGCTGCCAAAAGAAGGGTTTAAGCTCCCCGACAACAAAAAGGGGGTCGGGGAAACACCTCCTTTTTTTCTGAGACCAGAAAATATATAAGGTATGCTTTAATTGCAGCTTGTTGATATAGAAAAAATAGGAATTTGATGGCAAGTTTCAACACAGAATAATTCAAGCAGCTGCTTCTGTAGCTGCCTCAAAAAACTAAAGCTTTTGAAATAAAAGTATTTTCCCATTTCTTACTTATATAAGCAATGTTTAACTTCGGAACACACCTTAGATTGATGGTTTCAGGAAGTCTGATAGATTTCTTGGTTGATTTCCTGGAGAACCTTTGCCCTCCCAAAATGCATTTGATGGCCTTCTTGATGTCTTTCACCCAAGCATCTCTCTCCTCAAGATGAGAAGCTTGGAAGATGTGATCCTGTTGTTTGGCTGTTGTGAGTTTAAAGACAAACTGGAATAGGAACACATTTTATTGTTAGCCCATATAAATAGTATTTTTTATAGGCAGCTTATGTTAGCAAGTAGTGTAGAATAATTTATTCCCCAGCTAAAATGTATAAACAGGCAGTAATATTAAAACAACTGGGGAAAAACAATCCTGTTTATTGTTAATATAAGAACTCTGTATTGAGAGATGAATGCCTAGTTTCGTTAGCTCAGAGTTAGAAAGAAAAATGGTGATAGAAACAAGGATGAGTGCTCAGTTCTGAAATGAGCCAATTCCACAACACTGTAGATACGCTCTAATCTCTGCTGAAATAGGGGAAAACACATCTCTACTCAGTTGTACTAAATATGATATGTTGTCTCTTATCCATTTGCCATTGTATACCACCACAGTCTGAGATGTGGATACTACATACTCAAAGCTGCAACTCTCTTCAGATGATCCTTAGATTTGACTAAGAAACAGCAGGAACCGTAAACATTATTCAGTTTAATTACTTCTATATGGAGTGCACCAAAATACTCTCCCCTTTCTATTGTATCATATAACTTTTAAATAAACATCTCCCTATTATTTGGATGGGAAGTTTCAGTGAGTTCTGATTGTCTGAAGAGAGATTTGGTTCACTGTGTATCAATTCACAAAAAGTATCTACCTTGGAATGCCTACAGGGACAGGGGTAGAAAATAAATAATCTATCCACAGTTTAAAGATTTCAATGACTTTAAAATTCAGAAGAAATATGGGTGGAAGCAGCACAGTTCAGTGTTTAAATCCCATTCCCACTGGCCTGCCACACAAGGAGAATGGAGAAAGGGAAGACTCCTTTTTCTGAAAATATTGCAGAACCCTATCTAAAATGCTCAGCTGAAAAGAGAGGAAATTCTGTTATACTAAGCATTCTGTGCCAGAGCAAGACTGTCGTTTGAAATGTGTTAGTTTTTATAGTACTGTGGTTTTGTTACTATCTTCACAGATGACTTGAGGGGGAAAAAGGAAATGTGTGCATGGGTTGCACACGAATCCATGTTTTACTAATGATTTTATTATTTTTTCTTAAAAGCATAAGAGAGAATATTGTGTTAACACAGTAGTTAACAGAAGTATTGTGGTAACTACCCAGCCAAAGGAAATTGTCTCCAAGATCAATAGCTTTTCCATTAACTTTGCTGTTTTTTTACATTCTTCAGTCATAGGAACAAAAGAAACAGCTGTGCTGCATCCAACCAAAATACTATTGTGTTCAGAACTCACTGTGGCCAATCCAGTTTCTATTTATGATTAATTAACTGGCTCTTTTGGCAGTAAATAAAAATATTATTTGTGATTACTGGTGATGATGTTACCTGTACTGTCAAGGTTTTATTCCTATCAACACGTCCTGCTGGGGACCACAAATATGATGTGATGGGGTCATGTATGCTGGATATCAAAGGCCAAGAGTAGGGTACAGCCTATTGGACATGTGCAGCCTTCCATCACTTCTCTTACAGCCCCTTGAATCTCAGATTACATCCTAAGGGCAAAGGTTTGGGGCTTTGGTTCCCCTATGAGGTAATTAGAAGCAAACTAATGATCATAAGGTTTCACAAGGCTTAAGAGATTGATTCTGCCTTTTAGACCATCCCAACTTCCAAATGCACCATATCTTGGAATGATGCCTTCAGAATAATTTCATCCCATCCTACTTGGTGATGTCATAATATCATTTAGCCCAAGAAGGCTACATATTTACATACACAAATACACAGGCAATGTACATACAGTCCTTAAATACACACCCACCCATTTCGCTTGAATGCAAAGGGTGTTGCCTACTCTTGGGATACGCCTTACTTCAACATGCTTCAAAAACATAAATACTCACTGTTCTTTTAGCAAAATCCTGGCAGAGACTGGTCAGTGTGCTGCCCTTGAGGGGAATCATTCCTTTAGGATTGTTATCAGTCTTCTTCTTAAAGAATTCAATTCCATCTTCTGACAGCATTACCCACATGGGCTTCCAGGTATTAAACATACTCCCCTGTATCAATCAATTAAGAAGGTATTATCTACACAGCCAGGAATGGCACAAAAGGAAGTTTTTATTGCTTTGTAAAAGAAAGGTTATCAGAATGAATATTCACATTCCAGGAATGGATTGATATACACAGTTTGCTTTGCAGCCATTTTCCCACTGAATGTCAGCAGGTGATTTCTGAATGCTAGATAGCTACAAATGCGATTGGCTTGTGATCACACTGGAGAGACTTGAGAAAATGTCCTTTAGTGGGGCCCACGCCCTCTCTTAGGCACTCCACCAGTTTTGATTCTTCTTTCTGTCACCTTTTTCTTTCGGTACTCTTTAAACACATTCTAGTGTTTCCTCCCCCACAATCAGACAACAGTACTTCTGAATGCTTCTGCCGTTTCAGTATTTTGCATTGAAAATAAGTGTAAGACAACATGAAATGGGGTGGGAGCTCTTGACTGCAAGACCCATAGGTATGGCGATATGACACCACTTAACCTGATCTGTGAACCTGCCAATAGTCAGCCCTGCCTCAACTTCCCCAACCTTGATTCTTGGAAATGTATTGAAGTTACAACTCTTAGAATTCCACAGCCAACACATCCATGGGGCACAGGCTTGAGCTTCACAATCTGTGGGAGGTGATGGGGAGTTCTACTTTTTCAAAAAAATAAGGATATCTTCAAATAAAGCTTGCCCCTTGGATTTGGTTAAGATGACAATGTCAGCTGTTTTAAACAAAGCGATTTTGGTGTTGTTTCGGTTGGGATATTGCTTCTGGTTTTATACTTGCCATAGAAAAAAAATGAAATTTAGTATCTAGTTTGAAGATTTAGTAATTGCATAGTTATAGAGCTGGCTTGTGCTAATTATAGGTAATGTAAAAAGTTGAGGTTGTAAGATAGTCTTTTACTGTTTTAGAAAGAATGGGAAGTCAACACTTTTCTCTTTTCTCATTTTTTTAAAAAAAATCCTGCACCCCCCCCTTTTTCCCCCTTAATCCTTATTTTATTATATTTTATACTATAATAAACTTCAATAAAACACATGATTTAAAAAAAAGATAAAGCTTGGCCCTCGGGAACTATATGGACACAATCATGATTATTTTGGCAATGGAACCGGAAAGGTTTGCCATTGTCTCCTCTGAATCTTTTTTTTTAAGTGTTTTGGTAGTCCTTGATCATTTTTGTGAGGGAGTGAAGTTGGGATTGCTGCTTGCGTTTCGGAAAATCAGCTCCAACCAGCAGAAACCCTGCCCCCACACTTCCCTCAGGCACTGAGACATGTACTCATAAATTTACTCACAGGCATCCTAGCCAATGTTGCAGCCACCTGTGCTAATTGAGTCACACCCTGGTGTTTTGACAGGTCTGAAAGCCAGAGGCAACTTCACCCCACCAGTCTTGAGCTTACAAAAACAAATGCTAAGACAGAGTGAGAAAAAGGTGTGTGTAACAAGAAAGGTAAAAGCAAATGGCCTACAGATGAAGAAGCAGAGGTGACATCTGCTCTGCAGGTTGGCAGCTATCAAAAGCAGGCAAGATGACTTTCAAGTGCCATGGCCACAAGCTATGATGAACACAATATACCGGTGGAAATCCTGCCTTAAGCTTGGAGTTTGCTTGAAGCTCAGAAGCAACTGGGAGAGGAACAGCTACACTGAAAAGCACCTCATCACACCTAGTGCAAGAACATTTGGAAAAAGCAAATATTTTAAATTACTTTAAAAGCCTGGAGGTGTATTTTGAACTGAATATTAACAGACTGACAGGACCACGAGGACTCAGCGGTTAAAGATGCTGAGCTTGTCAGCTGGAAAGCTGACAGTCCAGGTTTGAGCGCTGAGCACTGTGCAATGGGGTGAGCTCCTGTTACTTGCCTCAGCTCCTGCCCACCTAGCAGTTCAAAAGCATGCAAATATGAATAGATAAATAGGTACCACTTCAGTGGAAAGGCCACAGCATTCTGTGTGCCTCAACGTATAGTCATGCTGGCCATGTGACCACGGAAGTGTCTTCCGTGGCTCCCTCAACTAAGAAACAGAAAAGAGCAAGACTTCCTAGAGTCAGGCACAACTGGACAGGGGAAAACTTTACCTTTCAATTAACAGACAGAGTATAAAGGACTACACATATACATATATACTCCATCCAGGGGTGGGATTCCAAAATTTTTACTACCAGTTCTGTGGGTGTGGCTTGGTGGGCATGGCTTATTGGTCATGTGACTGGGTGGGTGTGGCCACCCCACATCCCATTTTGGGCCTAGTAGGCCTCCCTGCAGCCTCCTGGGAGCAAAAACAGGGCACGGGGAGGCTGCGCCACCCTCCCATGCCCCATTTTGGGCCTAGTGGGCCTCCCCAAAGCCCCCCTAGGAGCCAAAATGGGGCACAGGGAGGCTGTGCCACACCCCCTGCACCCCGCTTTGGGCCTAGTGGGCCTCCCTGCACTTACCTGGGAGCCAAAACGGAGCGTGTGGGGAACTCCAGGAAGGGGCAGGGTCAGCCAGAATCTTTCCTACTTGCTCGCCCAAACCGGCCCGAACCGGACTGAATCCCACCACTGACTCCATCCGATACTAAGTAGGCTTGATCCTGCACAGCGTCTGAGTACTGACATGGTTAATCAGGTGCCGCCATTTGCTATTCCTCAAATTTAATCACTACCATAGCTGTTAGCCCTCCGGGATAAACCAAATAGGAAACATGACGAGATAAGCTGACTCCATATTTTTTGTAAGACAACATTAATAGAATCTTGCAAGTCTTACAAACTTCCTGTTGCCACTTTTAACTGTCTGCTCCACGAAGATAAGTCCTTCCTAAGTTTCTTCCTCTGACTGTTAAATACTTGGGGGCACCTCCTTCTCTCTCATCTGATTGTTTCCCAGATAGTATCTCTTTCCCTCATCCTTCAAAGTCATTCACACATTCCATTACAGGAACTTTTTTATTCTTTAAAAATATTTCACTAGCTTTTTCTTTGTTTAATGTTTTATTTTGCTTTCACATGTGGTAATGCCATTTTTAATGTTTACTATTTCAGCTAGGGTTCCCAGAGGCAAAAAATCTGATTCTTACAGAGAGCCAAGAGATCAGGTTGAGAGCTCACTCCCACCCCTCTTTACTTCAGAGGCATTTAAAAAAATCAAACAGAAGATTCAGGGAGGATTGGGGGGAAAAGGAATAGGGGGAACACGAAACCCTGGGAGAGACATTAGCTTAAAATGATCTTTCTGGTGTTCAACATGAAGCAATGAATATGGTTGCCTAAGTCCTCGCAGGAAAAAAGGCATGGAACAGGAAATTTAATGTACCAGTATTAAGAAAATAATTAAGGTGCATAGCTAATTATAAAATCAGCCAGTTTGGAGAGGGCAAAAGATTGCAACTGGTGTCTTACATTTTTGCAAAAATTTAAGGTACCTGTTATGTTCTTTAAAAAACATACTTCTCTCATTGCAAAATACAAAATACAAAATAAAAAAATAGAAATCTGAGAAATTCAGTCCCATCTGTTCTGGAATGATCTTGGAGCTGCAAAAGGGAAATTTGTGGAATAGTGTTGACCCAACTGAATATATTACATGGTAGCAAGAGCAGCTCCCTTCTAGAAAATTCTGCCATTACCTGGTATGATCAAATCCATTTCAAACTTACTAATGGTAAAGAAGAATAACTGTTTTCCTTTGAAAATGTGCGTGTATATGTGTAGTAGCTAAGGAATATTTTTTTTCAAAATGTGATAAAGGCTTAGTTTGTGCCCAAATTCACTTTAATCGGGATCTGAATTTGTTTTTAAGGATTAAAGTCATGAAATATGTGAATAATTTTTAAAAAGCCCTGTGAATATATCTAATGTCTTTAGCTCCTCCTTGACTGAATCATCAACAGATGCACAGAAGCAGAATTTATAGGAAAATGATTTAATTTCTCCATAGCTCTAAACCTTGCTCACAGGCACTTGATAACAGGTTGTGAGCTGTAGCAGCAGCGTCAAATCAAATCAAATACCTTATTTATGGTCTTTGACCAGCCTTTCCAATAAAAGGGCACAATAAAAAGAGAATAGTTTAATACAGTGATTAGTTATTAGGGAAGGGGAAAAATAATAGGACAATAAAGCAGCACGTCTAATTAAAAGTTTTGCACAGTTGGCAAAAAACATTTGACCACCTGATATATGAGTATAGGGTTAGCATCTCTTAAAAAAATAATGAACGTAAAATTGAACTGCATATCCCTCGTAATTGGAAATTGATTGCGGCAATCAGGGCATCTCTTGGTGCACCATAAAAAGGGCACTATAGGAGGACATGGGTGAGAGTTTCTACCTTCCTGGAAGGGGCAAAGAATCAAGGGTGTCATGAAATCTTCCGTTGGGTAGAACTGATGCAAGGGCATCAAATCAGGCTCTAGAAAAGGTCCACTAAGCACTATTTGCTTACTATTAAATTGGATAAGTACGCCACCCCCCACAAATAGAGCGCTTGTGATTGTCTAACAATCGGTGATAGAATTCAGGGAATTGTAAATATCATTTTGGTGCTCAGTGTACCCATTGTCTCTTTTAATGCATCATCTGCAGATGAATGCTAGAGAACTACCATTTAAATTCCCTATGACCCTTGTGGAAAATTGGTGACCTTGTGGAAAATTAAAATGCAGCTGCCGATTAGTAATCCAACAAATATCAGCTGGAGCTATAGCAGGTGCTTGAGGTTTCTGTCTTAGCCTGAAGAGTTCTTTGAAAGGCGCTTTTACATTGCTACAAAATTGGCATTCTTTGTATACTTAGCTCACCTTTCTGTCCCTGTGCTGCCAAGGTTGGTTTCTTCCACTAGCATTGACAATGAATTACTACTTGAATTAAACCACCGTGGGAGAAATTGCATAGCTGACCATGCAGTTTCTTAATAAACGTTTTTGCATAGATTTCTTAACTTCTTCCCTTCCTTGGATGATTAGAAAGAGGGTTAAGTGCTCTAAACTGGAAATGATTATTACAAGATTTGTTGTCCAGAAAATGGTTTGTATAAATTTCCACAGGGACTTCAAGATCCCTTACAAACGTAAACATTTATAGAACATACCATAGATATGATAACCCTTGTTTTAGAAGCAAGTTGACCTAATCAGGTAAACTAGAGTCCACTGGAGTGGGACATCCAATAAATTTAAAATAGTTAATAAATGCATAATTACAGCAGACTAGCACTAGGAGTTCTGAAAATACAGTGGTATCTTGGTACTCATCATTAATTGGTTCTAGGAGGCATGATGAGTATCAAAAGTGATGAGTACCAAACAATTTTTTTCCTATAAAAAATAATATAGTGAGTCACAAGGCAGCTAACACTGACAAGTTATAGCTTATGTGTTGTGTGCCAAACGAGTACCAGGAGAACATTTTCAAGTCAAAATGCATTGAGTACAAAATTTGATGAGTTTCAAAACAGTTGAGTACCAAGGTTACACTGTACTAGAGGTTTGCCACCTTGGTGAACCCAGAAACAGTGAGGAAATTATTTCATTTTTGTGAAGAAGGGAAGAGAAAGTATATGCAGGGAGCAGGAAAAGCACTTGAGTATTGGTGAATAGGTAAAGAGTAACGGACTGACAATACTGTGTCAACTTAACTAGAAAGAATGAGTGCTGCATAGTTGGTGGTTCCCAATTCATATCATCCTGATTGCAAACGACATCTAAAACTAGTCCAAAATGCCTGGTCCAGAATTTGTTCCTATTTAGTTATACAATTTATATGGCTTCTTTTGCAAGATCAAGAAGGATCTGTGTCTCCCAAATACAACAAAGTTCAAATGAAATCTGTAACCACATTATGTATAAGGTTTTTCTTAGTGCTAGCTTGAATCCATGCAACTGTATTGCAAAATGCAGGCTGAAAAAAAATCTGATAGCTGGAATCCTATAGATTTCACTAACTCTTCTGAAACTGGAATCAAAGATCAAAGCCAAGAGAGAAATTATTTCCACAGGAATGGCATTATTTTTATGGGTGCTGGGAAGGCAACACTCAAAAGTGAAGAAATAGCATCCATGCCACTTCCCTAAACCTTTACTTCTCTTTTTCTCTTTTCTGTTACAAAGATGTACTTTCCCCAGCTTAAACTACCTCTCAGAACCCAAAACCTTACCACATACACTGTGCTGGGGAGTTAAGCATGCTATAGCTTGCATGCACAATTAAATAAAACCTTCCCATAATGCAGTCCTAAACACACTTATCTAAATCCCATTAAATTCTGATTTCAGCATCCATACGCTTGGAATTGTACTACTACTTTTCTGGCTGAATTACCATGGCAATGTATTGCACTCTATATAGCTGTCCTTGAAGGCACTCCATTTCAACTGAGCCAAATGCAGTAGTTTGAATGAGGAATTGGCAGAATTGTGCCAATTTCAATGAGAACTATTTTTTTTTCATGCTTGGTTCAGTTCATTTCTAAGTTCTTCCCTGCTTCAAAACGAATCCTACAAATGTGATTCTTGCAGACCCCTTTTTAAAAAGTTGAGCCTTTGTATGAGTTTTTGTTTCAATTTGCTATTACTGTTGACACGGTTTCTATGACTATGTTTTACGAAGCGCTATTTTTAATTTGCTTACATGCTTTCCCATCCCTGCCCACCATATTGCAAAAGTTCCCCTTTCCTTGTTTCCCCTAATTCTTTAACCTCCAACGTAAATATACTAGAAATAACTTTTAATGGATTCAACTTTGCTCCAGTTCTTCCATGTTACAGAGTTTCTATGGATCTACAGGGGGAAAAAAAATGAAAAATAAACTTGTTCCCCTTTACTTTAATTAGTATCGCATTACAGCAATGAAGGAACTATGAAGAGAGTGGGAGGAAGAAAGGGACATCTGCATAATGTCTTTGCACTAGACTAGGGACAAAAAAAAATCAGAAGCTGCCATTATACAAGGGATAATTTTACTGATAAACCAAGCCTTTTCTTCTGATAAGAGATAAATGTTCTGATAACAGAACCCATTTTATGTACAGGACACATACCAAGCACAGGACTAGTGAAAAGAGGCAACTGTTACCAAAATCACAGTAGGGGAAAAGAGAAATTTTAAGCCTTTTGCCCATTAATCACATTCTCTGTAGAAATTCTACCATGCAAATAACAACGTTAGAAGTGAGAAAACACTTTCTTAGTGCTGATCAGAGATGAGGTGTGTTAAATACTTAAGATAGCACAGGAAGAGGCTGACTTTCAAAGTGGCAGCAATTGAGAAGGAAAGCAATCTTACTATCAATATAATCTAGTTTTATGATATAGTTGATACTGAATAACAAGGAGGGGTGGGTGGAACCTCAAACAGGTTGCTAATCACATGATAAATTTCATGCCTAATCAGGATTTCATTTTCTGTCTTTGAAGCCTTAATCAAGAAAAAAATCAGTGGCAGGATTTTTTTTTGCTAACCATGCTTTTTTTGCTAACCATACTGCACCATACAGAGCTAGATTTTTGCACTACACTAAGCCATACTGTGGCTCACAAGCCAAAATGGCGAACTTTAGACAACACAGCAAGCCAAAACCAAACACACCACTTTCAATATTATGGTTCATCAAAATGAATAGTTTTATCCAGGTTTTATGTAAGTCTGATCACTCACAGCTTAAAGTAGTCTTAATGTAATTCTTCCTACAAAGGTTTTGAATAATTGTTTATTAAAAATATGAATGCCATGCTTTAAAAGAGAGTTTTCCAGTATGCATTAAATCCAACTATTGCTTAAATAGATAAAAATTAAATTATTGATTAAAATGCAAGACATCAATTAAAATCCCACCACATACTGGATGATTAGAAAGGTTTGTTGCAATAGACAAACTTAAGAGACTATAGTTTTGATTATTACCCTAGAGAATTGGCCAGTGAGGCTAATTCTTATTAGGCAAGGGAAATTACCAGTACATTGTCTTTCTGATGGATCAATTACTTAATAGAATAGAATGGAATGGAATGGAATAGAATAGAATAGAATAGAATAGAATAGAATAGAATAGAATAATAGAGTTGGAAGGGACCTTGGAGGTCTTCTAGTCCAACCTGTTGCTCAGGCAGGAAACCCTATACCATTTCAGACAAATGGTTTTCCAATGTGTTCTTAAAAACTTTCAGTGTTGAAGCATTCACAAGTTCTGGAGGCAAATTGTTCCACTGATTAATTGTTCTGTCAGGAAATTTCTCCTTAGTTCTAGGTTCCTTCTCTCCTTGATTAGTTTCCATGCATTGCTTCTTGTCCTGCCCTCAGGTGCCTTGGAAAATAGTTTGACTCCCCCTTATTTGTGGCAACCCCTGAGATATTGGAACACTGCTATCATGCCATCCCTAGTTCTTCTTTTCATTAAACTAGACATACTCAAATGCTCCTTTAGCATTCTGTAATTCAGCCTCGCTTCCCTTCATGTCATTCAGGATCAGTTGAGGATGGAAACAGTAACACATCCATAATCTTGGAGAGAGAAAAAGCCATGCTTGCAGAGGTTCTTTCAGCGAGTGACAGTGTTGAGTTGGTAGCCAAATATTGAGTCAATCAGCCAGACAAATGGATGATAATATTAAACCTTGGAGGATTTAATATTTCTCGTTGTACGTTTCTCAGGTTTAGATACTGGCAATATCACAGTCCCAGTGTTCTCAAAGAAAATAAGTACCAATTTACATTTTTGTCATTTCCCCCATCTTAATATTGGTAGAAAATGGAAATTATATGCCAACAGGTCTGAAAGGTACCAATCTGTAAAATATTGCAGAGATAAAGCAAAGGCAAATCATTTCTGAAAAATCTTGCCAAGAAAACTGCAGGGATTCATCCAGGCAGTCTCCAAGAATCAGACACTTATAGGTATATTATAATAAATGCATGTATATTATAAATACAGACACATACAAAGCTGTAATTCCATAAGAATGTAATTCGATATAATCCTCACATACCTTCTTCACTAGATAGCCTTCTCTTATCCGTCTGGGTTCTCGTTCAGGTCCTTGTTCCATCTTTGCACTGTTCTTCTTTAGTTGAGTTTAGTAGAGCTTTGCAAGTTGCATTTATATAGTTATCACTTTCACAAGTTCCTCTGATCGTTAATCACATGAAAGCATGCTCACTTCCTCTTCCGGAAGAAGGACGTGTAGAAGCAAATGTAAAGGTCAAATTGAGAACATTTTTTTCTCTTTTAAGTACACACAAATAACATGAACCCAGAGACATATTTTCATTAAATGACAGGACAACTCAACAATTACCAACTTGAGTTATTTATTTAACTTTTGTCAGTGATCAAAAAACAGTTATCTTGATAGAGAAAGCAAAATAAATGTGGCACTTTTCTCTTGTTGAATTAGATCCAGATGAAGATTATTTCATCCATTATTTAGGGCTCTTATTAATGGGAATGATTTTATGTCTTCATCTCAGCATAGTATTCCATGTTTTTTTTTTCTGGAAAAATTGATGCCGCTTTTCTGGAAAAGTTTATTACAGATGCCTCTGTCTTAAATTTTCAGAATGTTGAAAATCTTATTTTCTTATTAGCAGTTTTAATGTTTGAGTTTTTAAGACACCGGGATATTGATGTTGCTCTGATTCTGGTTTTATTATTTAAGAATCTTAAATAACAATGATCATTTTATGTAATCCATTTTTGAATGATAGGAATAGATAACAAATATATCTTTCATTAAAATTCAAAACACTCAAATCAAAAAGAAACAGAGTGGAATTTTTTTTAATTAAGGATCATGATTAAGGATCTTGACACAATAATGTAGGAGAGAAGCTTGGGACACCATAAAAGTCCAGTATAAATGTAGCCTCCCTTCTCAAACAATCCTAAGAAGAGAAGAAAGCAGAAATACCTAGATGGGCATTCCCTTCATTCAGTTATGGTATTTTCAGGTCATGAATACATTATGAGCAAGAAACTTTCCCACTGCTGAACTCAAGTACTCTCTGATCATCGCGGATCTGGTAGAAAATTATGCAAGAATGAAATTTGCTGTACCCATTGTTCATCTCTATTCTGTCTCAAATGACTCTCTTTCAAGAACCTATTGTCCTCTGATTTCCTTCCATGTTAATGAGTTACAAAGCCTTACAGATCTTATTCATACTAAGTCTCCTTCTGGGGAATGTTGGAATATGCAGAGGAAAGATTCCAGTAGTTGATAGCATTATAGCTAAGGACATCTTAAACATTTATCAGAAATATAACCAAACAAAAAAAGGTGCCCTATTTACCGTATGTCATGCTTTAGTGCAAATGGGGAAAGTCCCTTAGATTCAGCACTATTCATACAATGCTTTTGCTGAGAGATCAGTTCTGCCAATTCTTCCTTCTCCCATAGCTCTTTTTATTCCTGAAAAGCTGTTTGGGATCAAACCAGGGGTGGGCTGCTGGGGGTTTGCAAGGATTTGGATGATCCTCTAGCTAAGATTCTGCGCAGTTCGGTGAACCCCCAAATTCACTCCTGGCTGGCCCCTCTCCTCCCCTCCCCGCCCTGCCCTGCCCTGCCCCACCTCCTGCCATTTCTGGCTGCATTAGGCAGCTGCAGTTTCAGAAGCAGAGAGAAGCAG
>JANHFL010003068.1:45853-71507 GCA_032468155.1 Oxyrhabdium leporinum
CTGTCTGTCTGTCTGTCTGTCTGTCTGTCTGTCTGTCTGTCTGTCTGTCTGTCTGTCTGTCTGTCTGTCTGTCTATTGTAGATAACATCCATCTCACTCTCAGAATGGCTCTGGCTGCTGTACAATTAACAGCATTAAAACATTGAAACAATATAAAATGCAATTGTTAATAAAAGGAGCCAGGTAAAAACCAAGAATAGGTTGGACTAAAAGACCTCTGTGGTCCCTTCCCACCTTGTGATTCTAAGTTAAAACCTAAAAGGCAGGGGAAGAGGCTTCAGGGAGGTAATCACCTCCAGGATCATGTGCCACTCTACAAGCCCCATGCAAGTTGGAAGAACCTGGTCTTCAAACTCTTCTGAAAGGCCAGGAGAGTGACAGCCCACTTAACCTGAGGGAAGGATATTCCAGTGGGTAGAGGCAACAGCAGAGAAGGCCCTCTTTCTTGACCCCATCAGTTGAAATTCTTTAATTGACGGACTCTATAACATACCTTCCCTGTCTGACCAGATGGGATGAGCCGATGTGATAGAAGCAAGGTGGCTTCTCAGGTAACCTGGCCCACTGCCATGCAGGACTTTAAATGTGATAATCAACATCTTGAATTGGACCTGAAAGCAAACTGACACCCAATGAAAATCTCACATCAAAGGTGTTACACACATCATTCTTGGGGCACCTAAAGTTGATCACAGGGCCCCATTCTGCAGCAGCTGAAGCTATAAACTCTATTAAAGTTTGCTACCATTATTTGAATGCTTAAAGAAAATGGGCATGATCGGCAATGAAAAAATGGCCTCCACCATGCTGCATTTGTTATAAAAACCACCAGTTAAGAAGACTAATATTGTATAAAGCAATTCCAACAATTTATCTATGATTTGTAATCATCCTCACTTTAGGATAATACACCTGGAAAGGGATTAATTGGTCAGGGTTTTCTTTACTTAAACTGCTCTTACTTCTGTCTTCACTCTCTCGCTTACCTTCTTTGGGCAGTTGAACAGAGGGGCCAGGCCCTGGGGAGTTCCCCAGAAAAACCTACAAGCAATGCTCTGTACTTGCTCAGCTGCCTTCTCTAATTTTGGCAATGAAAGCAAAGGGCCTCTAGAGTCTGGAAGCAGTTTGAATGTAGCTCCCTTTCTATCGTCCCTGGCTGTCCAGCGCCTATAGCCCCCCATATACAGTAGGTTCCATTGGAGAAGACCAGCTGAGACCCACTGGCACAAACACTCCTAAGGCACATGCAGGGCACCAGATTGAAAAAGGCTGCTGCTGATGGAAAACATGCCACCTTATTAGAAATTGTAGAAAATATTCATAGCTTGGGTTGTAGATTTGGGCAGATGTTTGTCCTCTGAGCTTGCTGCTTGGCTCCCGGACGTTTTGGTTTCGTTACCAAACTAGGTAACATCTTCAGCAGGTTTTTTGGGCGAACACAGCACCCACGATCTATATAAATGAACAAGACACTTTACCCAAACCTCGGCTGAAGACGTTACCTAGCTTGGTAATAAAACGTCCGGGATCCAAGCCACAAACTTGGAGGGCAAACCATACCATCTTATCTTAGCATGTTCTTCCAGAGGGCCGGAAGATCAAAGCTCAGCAAACCCAACCCTGCTTCCCCATCAGCTAGCAATGAGGGAAGAGACGGTACCGAGAAACAAAAGCAGCCTTCCTCCCCCCCCTCCTTTCATTTGCGCGGGGGGGGGGGTTTCTCCGCAGGACCAGCCCGATGTAGTGCAAGGGCAATGGATCTAGGCGAGCAGAGGGCGTCTACGCTCGGCTTTTGCGAGGCAAGCGCTACCACCGGTCAACTTCGCCCTCCGCGAGCGCAGGGAAAGGATGATCGTCACGCGCAGGGCCAAGCGGCAGAAGCTCTTTCTTCCAGCGGGTCAATTCGAATCAACGCTACCTTTTTTTTTTCTTTTTTCTTTTTTTCCCCCATCCGATTTTCCGCCCACTTTATCCCGCGCTCCAGCTGTTCGGGTCTGAGCCCCTCCCTCAGTCACCCCGTGGATTGGGCGAAGGCAGGAAGCAGGCCGAACCGGATTCGCTTTCGCGGCCAGACAAACCGACCAGGCACAGATGGGCCCGGTTTGGTCGATTCCGGATTGGAGCGGGTGCTTAACGGGCCGCGATCGTCATCTGGCGGGGGGCTGAGCACGGTCCCTCCTCTTTCTTTAGTTCCTCCAGCCACACCGCCAGCACCATGGCCGAGGTGCCCCCGCTGGTCCGGATCAAGGTCTCTCTCAAGATCCAGCCCAATGACGGCCCCGTCTACTTCAAGGTGGACGGCCAGAGGTTCGGTCAGAATCGCACCATCAAATTGCTGACGGGGGCCAAATACAAGGTCGAGGTGGCCCTGAAGCCGGGGACCATCCACGCCACGTAAGCGCGCATCTCTCGCCTTCCCCGCCAGCCGCTTCTCATCCTCGTAATCCGCCCGCCCGCCCTTATTTGTAGAGCGCCGAGATTTATTGCTGGCGAGCGGATGGGCAGGCGCTTCCATTTTCCGGCCGTGGGAGTGCAGCTTCTGTTAGCCGCTTTCGGACAATGGCTCGCTCCCTTCCCCTCCCCACCCCCACCCCACCCTCCCCGCTTGAGCAAACAAGCAGCCGTAGTGCGGGAGATCGAACACACCCATCCGGCCTCCCCGCTTCTCGGAGAGCGATAAGGCTCGGAGAAGCGCCCTAGTCGCGCCCTGCTAGGCGAAACCATACGGCATAGGCGATGGGGAGGCAATGGGACCCAGGCCTGAGCCTGCAGTTATCTTTAGGGCTTTAGGCCGGGGACGAGAAAAGAGAGACAGACCGCTGCAAGAAACGCCGAGCAGAAAGGTGGCAATCCGGAATGAATGCGGGAAAATCTGGCTAATTGGCGAAAGCTTTCCAACTCTGGTTATATAACGGTCCGCCGGCTCACCCAGCCTCTTCTCTGTTGGGTGCAGGTTTCTATTATTTAGGATGCAGCCGCCCTGTGGTATCTTTTCAGCCTCTTGAGAACGATAAATTCATGGCTTGTATGAAAAGGATAGATTATGTAGCTCTGCTATATTTGGGGATAGGGTAGATGTGGCCCAGTTTCCCAGGCTCCCGTTTTAAAAGCATTGGGAGGGAGGGGGCCGCCGAGAGGATTATTAAGTGCTGGGACGAGACTAATATGGGCCCCCTCACCCACACACGGACACATAAATCCATAACGTCATAATTGTACATTTATTAATTACATTCAAACACACTTGCAAATATATTAAAAAGAGGACAGGTACTTCTGTAAAAGATAATATAAAAAAGTCATGCTCGTTTGCTTGCCTGGTGGGGGTGGGGGCTCCAAAGGCTCTGCCAGGCTCTCTGGGACCCCCCCCCTTGCATGGATGAGCTTCACCGGTGGGATTTCCAGCTGCTTTTGCAGAAGCAACACCGACCCGCGACTTGCCTGCCTGGTGCCTGAGTGCCACCTCTGACCCTGTGGAGGGGCAGCGAGGTCTGGTCGCTGAGAGGCGGGCTCAGAGCGCCTGGTTTCTGCCGTGGTGCTCTGGCGATCCGAGCTCTACGGGGACAGAAAGGTGCCCGCATCGTGGGAGAGAAGCCACTCCAGGCGGCTCAGAAGGATCCCGAACTGACCCTCAAGTGGTGTTTCCGCCATGCGAAGGTAGCCGCCGCCCCCCTCGTCCTCCCTCGTTTTGCTATACACTCAAAGTATAGAGTATGAAGTATATATCCAGTATTGTTTTTCGTTTTAAAAATTTGGTTTTGTAATTTTTGTTTTAAAAAAATTCCCCATCATGGGGCCCCTTTGAGCTCCATGGACCCCGGAACAATGTACCAGCTGCACCCCCTCTCCTCAGGCCTGTGCCTTCCAGGTGTTTTAGCTAAAAGTCCCAGGTTCCTTTGCAACTCTGATCATGCTGGGAGAGGTTGCTGTTTGGAAGTCACAAGGTTACTTGCCTATTCTAGGTGAAGAGAAGTCCGACAGTAAAGACTGTAGCCTGGAAGTGTACATGGGCTTTACATACAGAGTATTTCCAGGTAATGCCAGGAAAATTCTCTCTCTTTTTTTTTGACTATCTGGAGATCTGCTGCCACGTATGAGACCTGGGATTTGAGCACACGGGGCATCTTGCTTTTAAATAATAGGGCAATGCACAGGTTTGATATGATTCAGTGCCAGTTCAGGCAACTGCTGTCTTAAAATAAAATATTCAAATTGAATTGCTGAATTGAGTTGATGTATTGGATCAGATTGGATGCTTTTAGCCTATAATTTAGCAATTTGGTGGATAGCTGTGCACATGCTTCCTCTTTATTGAATCTTTATTTAAATTGTTGGAGCTGGGTGATTCACATCCTCCTAATTAAACTATATAAGAGTTTGGCTGTATCTTGCATTTCTGTGCCTTTTGAACTATCAATAGCCAAGATTTCTAAGTCTTCACAATTTTCTTTGAACATGCTATCTTCCTTGTTTCTGTCTTAATTTAGATTAGTGTTATTTAAACGATGGTGGAATCAACATTGTGGATTTTAGTCAAAAGAGATAAAGACAACTTTAAAGCATTATTTTTCTTCCTGCCCCCTTTTTCCATGGCAGTACATAACCATTTTCCACATTTCCTCCAAAATATTTCATTCTGAGTGAATTAAGAGGTTATTCCCCATCAGAGTTTAATTGATTCTGTGCCATAAGCAATTTTTGATACCTAGTGTCCACACTGATAGATTTTTCTCCCTGATGATCTGTTCCTAACCTGGTATTTATGATTTCCAATGGTAGAAGATGCTGGAGGCAGATGATCACTTTAGTGACAATAGCAAAGGCATCAATTCTTATTGCATGGGAGAAAGCAGTGGATAGACCATATGGATAGGAAGCCATTATCACAGTTCAGATTTTTTAAAATTTTCTCATCTCAAAACAATGGGATCATTCAGCACTAACAGATATTAAGATTACCAAACTCTGTTTCAGGACAATGGGAATAGGTGGAGTAAATGTGCCCCTTGAGGAGACAGCAAGAGAACCACAACTTGTTACTTACACTGGCATCTATGACACAGAAGGAGTTCCTCATACCAAAAGTGGGGAACGACAACCTATACAAGTCAACCTACAGGTAGTGTATATCTCTGAAAGGAGGGTGTTGGAGGAGGAGGAAGAAAAATAAATGGAATAAAGTTTTAGTAGAAAGAAGAGTGAAAACAGTAACCTGCATGATATGTGAAATAGATTTGATCATATTCATTTTTATGATAATGAGCTGTGTTTGGGCTGTGTACATCTTTTCAGATTTTTATATTTGTCTTTTTCCCTGATTCCAAAAGACGCAAACTAGTTTGTGGTCAGCTGTTACAGAAAAGAAACCCCTAGCTACAATACAGTTTGCTTCCTGACCCTAAGATTGTTCTGACTCTTACTTGCTACTCGAAAGAACAAGGTTTCTTCACAGAATGTACAACCTTTATTTATTTCAGAAGTCCTTCTGATTTCTTCTGACAATGAACTTTCACCTTTTAAGCATTTGTAAAGCTTGCAGCTATAACTACAGCTCACCTTTACTTTGTCAAGCCCATAACCTCAAAGTACATCCTTGATTAGAATCTCAGATATTGAAACAGTAAATGAGGCAAGGACAGAGGTCATTAGCTTGGAAGAGTTATGATCAGAGCTAGATGCACTCGTCTCGAACTTGAAAAATTCCTCTTGCCTACTTGAGGAGATGTAGATGGGAGCGACCATTAGAATAATTTTGGTGCCACAAGGTCATTCTTCTCTCACTAAGCTTAAGTAGTCAACAGTATCATTGTCATGTCATCTGCTAGAATCTACCTGTGGTTTGGATCTTTCTATTCTTTTTAAACACATCTGAAATCAATGATTCTGCAAATGGAAAGCATGCCTAATGCCAGGACTGCATTTTCAGAAGCATGAGGTTCCAGGATAAAGGTGAAAATTGATTCCCGATAGAACCTACATTTGATTTTGTGAAATGAAAATTCAAACTTACATGGAAGTACAGCTGATTTGATTATTCTATGTGTTTAAGAACTTTTCCCTTTGACTAAATTAACAATTACAATTTAAAGACAATACTGAAAGTCCCTTTGATACTACATCTTAAATTTTGGGACCAGAAATGTGTTGTAATTGCTTTGCACTTTATAAACTAATATTAAGCAAATATTCATATCTGATATGTGAGACATAGAAGCTTCTGATTCTGAGTAGACTCAGAAGTCATTATGGAAAGGAGTTTTATAATAAATCACTCCATTGGAAAAATTGAAATACATACAGATGAGCAAAGGTCAGTCCATGAACACTGGGCTGAAACTCTGACAAAGACTAGCTGTCATCAGTAACATGACCAAATGCTTTTTGCAGTGTTTCTTTGAATTGGGTTCTTTTCAAAATCTCTGACTTCCAATATAATTTTGCTTTATGGCAGGAGCGAAAGCAGTGTGGCCTTCTGTCAACAGCAGAGGGATAGATGCAATCTGCATCACAGCCTGTCCTCTCTTTTTTTGTCCATTGGATTTCCCACCTTCTCTCCATCTTTGCCCATTTCTTGCCATATTTCCCTTTGTTGAACCTCTCTCTCTTATGTACTAAATTCCCCAACTATTATCTCTTCTTGCCCCACACTTTTCTTTCACTGCTTTTTTTTCTTTACATACCAATTCTTTGTGTGGTTTCTCTCTTCATTCTGTTTTCCCTGCATTGCTTTTCCCAGTTCCTCTCCCTCCCCTCTTCATACTCATTTCCCCCTTTCACCATTCTCCTCAGTTTATGACCATATTATTTCATTAACATAAAGACTTACTGCAGCTCTACATTAACTGGATGATTGAGAATCCCCATAGACAATTTCTGGCAATGTCTTCCCATATACTCACAGACAAAAATTTTATTCCGATTGTTAAAGAAAACTTTAATGCCTTAAGTTTGCGTATCTGCTCTATGGGGAAAATAGAATGATTCCTCACTCCAAATTTTTGGGAAGAGAGAGGAACTTGCTTGATATAGGAAGAAAGGAGTTGGCAAAGATCACCTCATTCTTGCCCTTTCAGTAGAAATGTTGCTCTGAATAAAACTGCTGATGGAAAATGCTCTTGCAAATCTAGATCCAAACTATAATGTTCATTAGCGGTTATGCTACAATCCGAGGCAGATTTATTAGGCAGTAAAACATTTAGCCTCTTCCCAGATGTGAACAGATTGCACCGATACATTTCTGTCTATTGTGTGAGAGAGGGGTTTACTCCTTGCTATGCAACATGCTGTGGGTTTTGTGGCCTCTTGCATGGATTGATTGGTTGGTCATGTCAATATATAAAGGGGAGACGCTGCTCTGGTGAAACAATGAGATGAGTTTGTATTTTCTCTTCAGGTCACTGACATTGGCACTTTTGAAACAGTCTGGCAAGTCAAATTCTACAACTATCACAAGCGTGACCACTGCCAATGGGGAAACAGCTTTGGCTGCATCGAGTATGAATGCAAACCCAACGAAACGCGCAGCCTCATGTGGATCAATAAGGAGACCTTCTTCTGAAGTGAGGCAACTGTGTCTGGACAATTGCTCGGTGAAATAACTGATCTTCAAACCAGTGCAAAGCCTTACTCAGGCCCTCGGTTATAGATGTTTTTGTGGAATAAACCGGATTCCTCCCTTTCCCCACCTCGCAACACGTTTGCTTGCAAAAAAAGTTTCCTTTGAAGCTGACGAAAGTTGCTTCCAAGTGAGTAGGTTGGAAACGGTGATCATAAGAAATGAGTGTTGCTGGGAAGATGGCTCCTGCTCCCTCCCTAAAAGTGAACTGCCCCTCACTTGCACTAGGGTGAATGGGCAAAAAGTGATAATGCAATATTCACTAGGCTCTAGAAGCTCCCTTTCCATAATCGTCCTGAGATGTACTGTTTGTGACACCCCCAAATCATTGCTTTAAAATTGCTACATGGTAATAAGTTTCTTTATTTTTTTGTGTTCAGCCTGGTTCTCATTCATGCTAGCAAGTGTTGTGAAATGCAGCTTCACTGCTGCCACTGTGCTCTGAAATTCAGGAGACCTTCTCCTTTCTACTAATGCTTTTCCAGAACTGAGGAAGCTACTGGACTATTCCTCTCAGCACTCTTCATCCTCGTCCATGCTGGGCAGGTCTTCTAGTTGTTCTAATCCTCCAATCTCTGATTCCCCTGGTACAGATTACAGCGCACAGTGCTAATTTCAGGCAACGGACCATCTGATAAAGTGGTAGTAAATTATTATCTGCTCAATATTTTTTTTTGCTTAGTTTTCACAGCGAAGGAGTAGGATTGTTGAATATTACATAACTTGAGTAAGTTTTCACCTATCAAACCATTAGCAGTGATGGGATTCTTGAAATTATGCAAAATATTAATGGTTTTAAATTGTGTCATATTTCTCATAATAATGTAATTAAATATATCCTAACATTGCATATCAAAGCCCACAAGTTTTCAGATTACCTGTCCAGTGATATTTTTTAAGGAAAAATGAAATTAATTTGCTACAAGTAACATTTGAGCTGCAGCAGTTCAGATATTTCAGGTCAAACATGATTTTACCAGGATGCTCTCCAAGTAAAAAAGAAAGCTGTTTGTATATAAGCTTGTGCAGGATTCTGGAATCTGGTGCTATACCCTATATAAACCTGTTTACAAATCTGTGGCAAATGAGAAGCACATTGTTTATCTCTTATGAATTTCAGATAAATGTTGCTTCTTTTACAAAGAAAACTGGATTAATAAGAGGAAGTTGTGTTGATGCTACTTTGCATATTAGTGTATTTGTGCCATTCATGAGAACAGTCTGTAAAGTGATACAGCTTTTGATCTTTGTAATAAATGAGTTGGAAACCCGTGTCTTCCTTAGAAGTTATTTAGCATTCTTGGAATAATAATTTACTTGTACCAATTCAGTAAGCAACAGAAAATTTGCCATGCAAAAGTAGGGGAGAGAATGCTGTGGAACTGGTACATTTGGAAAGTCTTTCCTCAGTTTCTCAGTGTGAGCCAGACCCATAACTAGAATTATAAGCAGGGCCTCCCCATCTAACCTGAACATAAAGGCTAGATGATTTTGAGAAAGTTAGTCTTTTAAATGACTTCATAGTCATCACAGTTTTCTGGCAACAGTATGGAGGTAGATTGCTATTGCTTGTCTTGAGATACATGTTTATTACTTAAATACTTAGGTCAGCTTTTCCAAACTAATTTGCTTCAAGGGAACTGGTGAATGATCCCCACAATTCAGATATCTATGTTGCAAGTGTACAGGTAGTCCTTGACTTACAGCAGTTCACTTAGTGATGGTTCAGAATTACAAAGGCACTCAACAAAGTGACTCATGACCATTTTCCACACTTGTGACCATTGCAGCATCCCCATGGTCACGTGATTTACATTCAGATGCTTGACAAGTGACTCACATTTATGATGGTTGCAGTGTCCTAGGGTTATGTGATCACCTTTTGCAACCTTCTGACAAGCAATATCAATGGGGAAACCAGATTTACTTAACCGTGTTATTAATTTAACAACTGCAGTGATTCATTTTTATTATAAATTAAAAGAATAGAAGCCAATACGAGCTACAAAAATAAAAACTGAAAAATATAAAAGAAAAAGTGGGGGGGAAAAGAAAGAAGTTCCCCCTTCATCATAGCAAGTAAAGACAATCTTAATAGCTTATCACTGTCTCTAACATTATCTCTTTTCACCTCATAGCTCATCTATTGATTTTAAAAAACCAAATGCAACTTTTTTGTCACTAAAAGCCAGTCAGGGCAACCAGATGTAAATATTTTTCTCTTTTAGCCCTCATCAAATAACCCAGACTCTCTGAATTTTTAAAAATATATTTTAAACCCTCTAAAAAGAGTCCCCAAATTAATATTCTGTTCATCTGTTTCAAACAGTATTTTTTTCAGAACTTTAGCAGATTTCTTTTGTGTATCCAATTAGATTATGTTTCTCACTTTTAATAAAGTCCTTCTAAACCTTAACAGAGCTGTTTTGTATATATATAAAAATATCTAAATCAGTTTCCTGGTTCAATATTTGTACAGCTCCTTTTGGGAATAAATCATTTTCATTTGTTAAGCCCATATCTTCTTCCATGTCTTTGTCATTACTTGTTACATTTAAGTCCCCCTTAAAATAATTTCAAAATCATCTGCTGAATTTGTAATTTCATTACAACAAGCTGTAGATACAAGAAATGTATGTACTTTGTTAAAAAAAAAACCCCTTGGCAGCCAATCAAATTTGCATAAGATTTTTGCTCCATTTTCGTAATCCAGTAGCTCCCTCTAGTGTTCAACCTTCAAGATTCCCTTATCATGGAAAAACCCAAAACAATTGCCATTTTTCTCATGTTAATTTTTTTTCTAATTAACCCAAACCTCTTTGTGGACATTTAGCATTATAATTTATAATTAAATTATTTTAAAAATATAATTATAAGTTATAATTTTAACTTACTCTATTGTTAAACGTTATAAAATCCATATTCCAAGCACACTTTTGCTGTTTAATGCATAAAAGTATTATTTTTCAAAAACATTTAAAAATTGCATTTAACTTCTTTTTCTAAGGAAAAGGTGACTCTATTAATAAATACAATACAACTCACTGTTCTGGAGGGTCTTAATCATTTTAAGACAGCAGAAAACAAAATCCAAAATGACTGAGAAGCTCACCATGGCTCACCATGGCTCTCAATAAAGTATGTTTTTATAGTGTCTAATGCATTAATGTTCATTGTGAAGCACATCATCTGTCTTTCTACTAATTTTGGTTTCTGTGTGTGTTCATCAATGCAGTGAGGACCTGAACAACTTTTTCACATACTTGCTTCCAGCATGACATGGAATAAATTAAACACTGTGTTCAAAGTTCATATCATGTGTTAGAGCTGTGCACGGTTTCCAATTCAGCTTGGAAGAGGTACTTTGTGGAATGGGCCAGAGCACAAATATGACACCTGACTGCTACTCTTGTTGCTATGGGGAATAGGAATGGACTAGACTGGTGTCAAACTGGCGGCCATGGGCTGGATGCGTCATGTGCAGGCCACACCCATCCCAGCTCCGTGAAGGGGAAAAACATCACGAAAAGGCACATGACAGCAACGTGACCCAGTGAGTTTGTCACCCGTGGACTAGACGAAGAAATTGCATAGGTTATACCCTTATATTGCCAGTTTGGTGTTGTGGTTAAGGTCATGCTTGAAACAGGGGAGCTGTGAATTCCAACCTCACCTTAGGCACAGAGGCAGCTGAATGAATTTGGGCCAATCATTCACTCTCAGCCCTAGGCAAACCACTCTGAAAGTTTTTCCAAGAAAACTATAGGGAGTGGTGAGGGCAGTTGCCAGAAATCAACACTGAAGTCAAGATTTGTGTGCGTGTATGATCAGTGAGTGAGTAGAGAACTGTAGAATTCCTTGGCATTCCATCATAATGTGGAATCTCCCATGAGATAAGTCCAATACTATTAGTTTGGGGGGGGGGAATCTTTCAGAAATCTAACTATAGAACTATGCAAAGATGATCATCTTGAAAGCATAGTATGTTTACTGTGGTTTTTTCCTATCCCATCCCTTACCCCGGTCATGGCCATTATACCATTTTATGTGCAAAGTTGTACCTTAGATCTCAAATATGAAGAAAATACTTGCAAAAACCTGACTGGAGTCATGCTAAAATAATCACAGTAGAAATCTGGTGGCCCAGCCTGATCCTAAAAATTATAGCTGAGACACTGAGAGATCTATCCAATATTTTCATCAGAACAGGCAAGTTATCATGGGCTTTCAATGACATCCAGATTCTGAAGAAGCTGTATCAAAGAATTTCATGCTTTACCTCCACTTAAAAATATAGCAACTACATATTTATGGTCACTATAAATGAATAGTGGGGAATCAGATTTTTGCAGCCCAGGTGTATTAATCATTCTATTTAATACGGTAGTACAAGGAGTCCTTGCTGATCTTTTAGCTTGGTTGCTTGCAGATGTTTCATTATCCAACTAGGAATCATCATAATAGAAATACAAATAGAAATACACATTGTTTCCATAGCAAGGAAGATAAAGCAGGAATGATTAACATGATTACTTAATTTAAAGAGGAAAATATGTTCTTATTTGGATATTACTTCTGGAATTTTTCCTTGTGAAGAAAAAAATGAAACCTTGATCTTGGTTTTGTTGATCAGAAAGATTTGGTGTTATGGAAATGGCTAGTGATATATGAATGTGTAAAAGACAAAAGTTTAGGCTGGAGTGTGTTTATCTTGTACTGAGCTAGGTAGAGTTGGAAGTCAATGCCCCTTTTCTTTCTTCTTCTCTTCCCCCTTGTATTCCATACCCCCCTTCCCCGTTCCCTTTCCTGCCTTTAATTTCTTCTTTTCTTTTCCTTTTTTTTGTATTTTATATTTTATATAATAAAATAAAAATTTGAAATGTCTGCAAGCAAACAAGCTCAGAGAGCACCAAGGACTCCACGGTTCAATCTTGATCTACATATATTCTCTTCCATTGGAGGCTAGTATGATCAAGTGCAACAGTGATTCTTTTGCATTTTTACTTCACTGTCCAAAGAAAATCCACCCTTGTTCTTCCTCTTCCTTTCTTTCCTTAATTTCCCAGGATTAGGTCTTCTCAGGAGAGCGAGGTCTATGCACAGTATATATAAGGATACATTATTGAGCTTGGTTATTTGTGTCTTTATGTAAAAACTTTGGATTGATTTGTTTGATATTAATCTGGGTTTTTTTTGTCTGTTCAAGGTACTCTCAGAAGTCTTTTCCAATTCCATTTTTTAAAAAAATATGTCAATATTGTATCCTGCTTCTTCAAAGTCCAATTTTCACTTTTATACAGTGCCCTAGGGAAAGCTATTGCCTCCATTCTGATCTTTTGGGGTATAAACAGATCCTGGCATCTGAATAACTTTTCCAAGGCCCTCATTGCTATTTTACAGAGTGCTAGTCTGTGATGTGAATGGGGGCACAAATGGCTTAGTGGTTAAAGATCCTGAGCTTGTCAGCTGGAAAGCTGATGGCCTGGGTTTTCTAGACCCGAGTGCCATGCAATGGGGTGAGCTCCTGTTACTTACCCCAACCCCTGCCCACTTAGCATGTTGAAAACATGCAAATGCGAGTAAATTAATAGGTACCACTTCAGTGGGAAGGCAGTGGGAAGGTAAAAAGCATTCTGTGCCCCTCAGCGTATAGCCATGCTGGCCACATAACCATGGACGTGTCTACAGACAATGCTGGCTCCTTCAGCCAAGAAACACACTTTTTTTTTTACTGTGCTCCTGTTTTGTTTTGTTTTTTTTACAAGAACTTGTAAATTATTTGCATTTTTGGGCTTCAGAATAGCGCCATCAGCATAATGCAGATTGTGGGTGTTTCTTCCTGCAGTTTTAAGACCATGCTCATCTTCTTCTAACCCAGCTTCTCTCAATATGTATTCCACATATAGATTGAATAAATAAGGGGAGAGTATACATGCTTGCCTCACTCCTTTTCCAATCTGGACTCAGTCTGTTTCACCATGTTCTCTTTATACTGTGGCTTTCTTATATGCATGTAAGTTTCACATGGGAACAATAAAAAGTTGTGGAATTCTTATTTTTTTCTAAGCATTTCACAACTTGAAACAATTAACACAATTAAAGACCTTTTCTGTATTTGTGGTTTTGGATTTTCTTTTCCTGTATGGCAACATCCAAGAGGTTTTAGTGTAGCCATGTCATAAGCACCATTAGCATTCCAAAATATCCTCCGTTCTTCCTCATTAGCAGGTTGAGTGCCATCAAACCTGAGTGGCCCATTGTCCAGTAGTATATCTTAAGTCATGTTGTGTTTTCTATCCACATGGTTTTCTAGGTAAAATACAGGAGTGCCTTCTCCTATGCAGCATGAAATGATGCCTTTACCATTGCCACTAAAGTGATCTGTCTCCAGCATCTTCCTATATTGCTACTGCCTGCTGTTTTAGCTTGGCAGCAGCAATTTTCACCCAACTTTTCTACCAGCACGCACACCTGCAGACATGCACATTCTTTCGTACTCTCATCTCTTCAAATCAACACAGGTTTCCTCGTTTACCCAGACACAACAATCCCTTTCTTGCAGGGATCATTGAAAAAGTTAAGCTTAAAGCCGTCTTCTCCCATATTAGTATTGGAGAAGCTATCCATAGAGGATAACTGTGCTCTTACCTGCAGAGATTGTTGGATTAGGGAGGTTATATGGGGAGATTGGGATTTTCTGGGGTTATTAGGATTTGAGTAGCCGAGGTCTAAGACACTTGAGGCAACCCATTCATTCAGATTACCTCGTCTGAACTTTCCAGGAAAAGGATACTCCTTTCCAGGAAAAGGATACAAGAGGTTTATGTAATTCTCCTGGCAAAAGTACAGAAGTGATTTGGTGTTAAATTCTTCTGAAGTTGTTGTTTTTTTTAAACTTCCCAGGCTAGTTTATAAACCTAGGGTTTCCTGGTGTTTCCCATCCAAGCAGTAGCCAGATTTGATCCAGGTTAGATTTTTCAAGATCAGTTTTGGTCTCAAAAGCAATATTGATGTCTATGATTATATATATACCATATACCAAAAGTCAAATCTTTTCCCCGATTGCTTTATTTCTGGCAACCAAAGAAGACTTGAAGAATTTGAAAGAAAAAAAAATCAGTGGTCAACCTCAGTTAAAAGGGTTTCTTAAATTTTATCAAACTATTTGTTTTAAACAAGGGGCTTGGATAATTTCCCCAAATTAACAAGTGGCCCATATGAACCTCCCTAAGTTCCTCCAGTGTTGAATGGCAATGAGCCTTCTCAGGGAAGCCGAGCTTTCCGTGGGATCAATGGCTTGTACCAAAACAATGAAAGCTGCATTGCCAGTTACAATGCAAACTCCATCCCTTTTCTTCATAGCTGTACCACCACCACACATGTATCGAAGGGGCAGAGATTGCATTGTGATGCCACAACACTGAGAGGACTGGACCTTTCTTCTTCAACGTTCAAAAGCAACTTCCCTGCAGAAGTTAAGAGGCAAGTGCAATCAGGTCTTCAATCCACTGAGTGAAAGGAGCACACATTTATCTTTCCAGTGCTGTAGTATCAGCCATAATAAGAGCATGCAGGATCCATTTATGTTGTCCAATTGCAAAATTCCACATATTTATTTTTTATTTATTTATTACATTTTTACACTGCCCCTCTCATTATCAAGCAACTCAGGCAGGCTATAAACTAAGTATATAATTCAAAAGAATATTATCCTCTGAAAATTTAAGCTTTTGTTGCACAATCATATTTTTATAGTCTACTACTTTCTCCCCAAACCTTCTAAATGCAGAACTGTTTATGAGAGTCCTTTACTATTGTATACAAACTGTAAAGCGTTGTGAAGTGGTATATAAGTCTAAGCGCTATTGCTTTGACTATAATGGAAGCCAATAAATTCTAAATATTTTTTGTTTTGTAATAATCTGAGGTCCACTGACTCTGAAATTAAGACACTCTCCTATTGTCTAAACAATATAGGAATCTCTAATTCATTATTTCACATTTTTTACCATTTACATATAAAATTAATTTAGTGATAACTAAAAAAACTATAAAAGCTAATAGCAGGTTTCTTAGAGTTAAAGGATTTAACAAGTTGTTCTAGTGTCTCATGTGTCTCAGAAGCTGAAAATGCTGCTAATTCAAAAGTGTTTTTAATCAATACTGTAATTGTAAATATTGCTATTGGGTTATATCTGATAGATTATATTTATCTCTTAACACAAAGACTGTTAAAAACCATTTTCATCATTATCAGTTGGTCCAAAGTCCAAAGTCCCCACTTCCATTCATTCTTTTCCATACTTCCAACTTCCTGCCGGCTTGACTGCTGCTGACAGCTCGCTAGCAGCCGATGGTGTAACCAGTCTACCCAGCTTCTGAAGGGCGAGGTCGGGACCAGTTTATTGAATGTTTGGGCAGCAGTGAGTGGTGCAGCAGCACTGAAGCAACCACAAATTTGCCAAATTTTAATCCCGAGAGTCATAGATGCCAGATTTTGCATGTGTTCTGTATGTTAGCCCATTTGAGTTACCCTGGTTCAAAAACTGTTGGCCTATAATGCACTATTTCACCCTGTTAGATGTAATGGTATGAGTGAATATTTTTGGGGAATGAGGGGAAGAGATGCCACCTAGAAAATAATCTGACAAGAGAGGCAGGAGCCTCCAGTGGTGTCAGAGAAAGAAACTTAGAAAGGATCCACCCTCATGGATCCAGTAGTTAAAAGCACCTTCAGAGTTACAAGATTTTGTTAGTACAGCCTTACAATAAAGTAGGATTTTAGTTCATCTAGTTGCATTTATAACTTTATATTTCTCTATGCTGCTTAAGTCCGATTGTTTTAATTGTGAAGCCTGAAAATAGATGTGTGTATGTTGTGTACTGAAGGACAAGATGTAAAGCAGAACCTTTTGATCAATGTTTAAATCTCGTTTTGCCAGCTCATAAGAATGCTAATATCATTGTTTGACAAGAGATGTGTACCCTGTGCATGGATTTATGATAAATATTATTAATAGAACTTTAAATATGGCTCAGGTTATGAGCTTTTCCAAGCCTTTTAAATCCTGAGGTAGTTATATAAATCCAGCACAACTTTACTCAAGATACTTAGTGAAGATGGCAAAAGAATATTTAAACTTTTGTCTTTGATCCATTGGCATTTCCAGTCAGTTCTACTCTAAAGTATAAAATATTAGTTATATGTATTCAACTTATTAAATTCCTATTGTGCTTTAAAATTCTAATGTTTCTGCTCGGGAAAAATGATAAGTACAGGAAATGTTGATTGAAGTGGAATTTAAAATGTGAATATTTAATAACAGAAAAAAATAATGTGATAATTAATATTGTGAGTTTAAATGACATAAAATGGATTCGGTTGAATCATGGAACATAGGCCAGGTATCAAGCAGTAACATGTCATGCTCATAACCCAAGCTTCAGGTGTGAACAGTGCATAAGATGGGAACCATGAATTTTCCTTTCTCCAATGATCCACAAAGTATCCGGATCAATGGTTCCTTGTATTGCTGTTTAAAGGAAATTATAGCTATTCTTCCCTTAGGGATGATGATGATTAGGGGGAAAAATCTGCTAAACAGTGGAAAACATAAGAAACTTCCAAATGGAAGGTGACATTATCTTCATTCTTCATAAATTTCTAAAAAGGATGGGGGTAACTGCATGATAAAAACCTTCCTGAAAACATTAAAAAAGAATACTACTCTCTTTGGAATTCAGCTCTATTATATCTGGTTATGTAAGAAAGAAAGCCAAAGAAAAATATGGATTGGATGAGATTTACTTTAAATACTATGAACCACAAGAAGAACCAATCCATCGATCCTGGAACATCTAAGCATCAGAGGGGAGCAAGTGAAGCATACTTTTGTGAGACTATATCCAGTCCTGCTGTTCTTTCATTTTGACTGCAGCGCAGTTAAGTGTACTGCATAATCATCCTACTGCAAACAGAATCCCTGACTGAGCTGATGCTTGGTTTATGGTACTAGCAGTTTCAATACCACCATTTTTTCCCAATTTGTAAATCTGAGTTTCCCCATAAAATCAATTTGACATGGGGAAAAGAGTTGATTCTTTTTTTTTATTAGACATTTCATTCCATAATTTTATAGCTGGTATAGTTCGTTTCCAGAGATACTAGAGTTTTGGTATGTTTGGATTCCAATACTGGCCACCCAAACTTATCCAAATTGTTGGCTTCCAGCATTTAATATTTGACAATAGGTAAGCATGATGATATAGATCCATGTTTGGAAAGCGTCTATCTTTTGCATCAATACTGCAATAATAGTATATGGCTTAGAAATAAACAAAATAATGTCATCTGCAAATAAAACCAATTTCTGTTCAACTGAGTTATGCATTCCTTCAAGAAAAGTGTAACATTAAGGATATTAACTTGGCTTGCTTATTATGCTACGTTAAAGTTTGTTTATTGATTTGGATAGGTTTTTCACAGGATGCTATGCCAAAACAAAACAAATGAAATGACAGCTTGGAGTATAAAATTGCACTGTTGCAAATAAAAAGCTTTAGATACTATGCTGTGAGATAAAATAAACATTTAAGCAAAAAAACAAAGAAACCCACAATGCTTATAAGTGAAAAGACAATTCAATGAAAGGCATGCCCCTTATTTCAAAGCTATTAGGGTTGCAAAGTAATACCACACAGCAAAAAATAAAATCCTCCAGCTAACATTTACATAAGAACATCTCCAGAAGAGGGAGTTACAAGAGGGAGTTCTATTACAAAGATTTATTTAGTTTCTTGTAATTTTAAAGTATTTCACTTTAAAGTATTATACAAGTCATACTCATTTGACAATGTAACCTTTTTTTACTGACAAGTGGTAACTTAATTGTTTTAGGCCCTCTATAAAAATGAGTGTATGGAAGGCTACTTTTTCCCCCCCACACAGTAGCATGTCTGGAGCTTTTGTGAACTAAATCTTACCAAATTACTTTTCAGGTGAATCATTTCCCACATATTCCCATTGATGGTCAGTTATTGCCTTTGTTGTTGGACCTTTGAAAGCAAGTAATAGAAGGCCTTTGAAAGATACAAATGAAGCTGTTACAATAAGAACTGGTGATTCTTTGAAAACAGTATTCCAACTAACTGAAAATAAGATAACATCTTTGGCTGTGGTTCTCTTCCCTTCCAGCACATTTAAATTGGCAAAGAAATCTTCCTTTCATTTTATAAATGCCAGGATCACCATAAATAAAATTCAATTTTAAATAAGTGTTTAATGCACGTTTGTAAATGCAAACTCAGCTTGTCATGGATTTGCCAGTCCTATCATTTACTTAATGAGAAAGCATAATCAGCTGCTTTGGTAGAAATGTCCATGGCAGCTGTTCTGAGAAATCCCTATGGGGTGAACCATCTCTTCTCTATCTCAGATCTCGGTGATTCACAGCCAAGGGAACATAAAGCTTCCAATGTTCTAATCATCTGTTAATGAGTTTTTTGCATTCCCTTTGGTCTACTTTCTATTACATACTCCTCTTGATAGTTTTAGTTAACTCTTAGCAATAGGACTGGGAATTATACCACTGGGACAGGTGTACACCTGACATTTCAAGCAATAGAAATGACATAATAACCAAGTAAACATATTTTGCATGAGATACACCAGAAAACCACTTCCCCTCCTTCTTTGTATATTGAAAATGGGGACACATTGGATTGGATTCTGCAACTTTCCATGCTTGATCATTTTAATGTTGCATTAAAGAAAGTGCAATAGATAGGAAAAGGTAAGAACCATCATATGGGATTCAGTCTGGCAGCACTGCCACTGAAACTCTTTTTTTTTTAATTGATAAAATGGGTTGGACCATACGAGATTGGACTCAGCCAAAGAATAAGATTGAAAAGACGTTGGAACTTAACATCTTCTGCCAAGGAAGTAAAGAAAAGTGTCCTTGAAGGACCCACTCAAATATGGGAATGGATATTTATTAATTAAAGTATGAGTGGCTTACATTTAAAACTACAAATTACAAAGGTTTAACTAAAGACAGAATTCAGTTATCTTTGAACATTGATACTTTCCCAAAGAACAGAGACCATGAGTTTCAGTTCCAGCTTAGATACAAAGCTAGCTGGGTGACCTTGGGCCAGTCCCTCCCTCTCAACTCTAGGAGAAAGCCAAGGGCAAACCACTTCTGAATATCTTGCCAAGAAAACTGCAAATAATAATCCTGGTAGTCACCAGGAGTCAACACTGACTCAAAGGTGTATGCACAGACACACAGGTAAACACACACACACACACACACAAAGAGTGGGAGGGAAGGAAAGAGAACAGATTGCATTTTTCACATCAGTAGATAATTTTGCATTCAAATTATCCTTGAAAGATATATTTAATGTTATGTACTAAATACATCTTGTTCTTGCAGAACGTGGTGTGCCATAAACAGAGACAATTATCTCAGAGCAAGCACAATTATTTATGTATTTGTATAAGGTAATGAGTGGACAGGAGTACTTTGCTTTATAGAGGATGAGAGCAGTTGAAGCTCTTCATTCTCATCTAAACACTTCTGATATTAAAGCAGCACTGAGGGAAACATGAAACTTTCCAACTATGTTCTCCATCCACTTCTGTATAATGGATAAAGATATATATTTTAATAATGCATGTTGTGATCTTCATAGGAATGCTTCCCACAGAAGAATTTTTATTTTCTTGGCAAGACTGATAGCCATTAGTCAATGCAGCTCGGCCATCTTGAAAAGCACTTAAATATGTGGAAAAAGAATATTTTAATGGTGGACAATAGAAGGTTCTTTAGAGTAAATCATAATCACTCCTTTAGAGTGAATCAGAATGTAATTTGTAAATGAACTATTGTACTTTGCAGCATCCATTTGAAATGGAAGAAAAACATTCCATTTCCAATTCTAGAAAAAAGTCTACAAATTTAGAAATATTAGCAGTACAGTTTTTGTATATCCACATTGTATTGTCACTATCATTTACCCATGTTTTGCTGAATAAGCCACAAAAGATATGCAGATACTTGTCCAGGCTGCAAAAGTCTGGATGATGATTAGATGGCTGCTCTAAATTTCAGCTTTCAAAATCCCTCTGCTGCTATATAATGATTATACAAAGTTTTCTTTTTCTTTTACCCAGATCTGGTAGCCTTAAACCCCAATGACTAGGTTACATATTATTCCATGCTAATATGTTATGCACTAGTGTGATGTGCAAATCCAAGCTGGGTTCATACATTATGTTAAATCATGACTTGTTAAAGGATATTTATTGAAGAAGTGATAGTGACTGAATTCACACAGCAAGCAATAAATCAGCCAATCATGTTATGCCTTAGTTATATCTGTGAATCCAATCCTGTACAATGCCTCATATAGTTTAAGAAAAGAAGGGTGGGGCTAGGCTGCATAAATCTAATAAAGTGGATTGCTTACTTCCCAGTGTACAATGTTTCAATACATCTATAATAAATATTGGCATCTCTAATTAAAAACATAATGAAATAAAAAACGAAATCTGATTATTAAGGTATTTAAACCTGTTATTTCTCTAAACATCTATGAGTGCCTGTATTTCTAGAGTCAGAAATATGAAAGGAGGAATTATTCAATTTGACTCCCTTTTCAGAATAAAGCACAACTTTCTAGACTGTATTATTTGTAATATACAACCTATAAAATAAGTGCTATATAGTCTTTGTGATTCTTGCATCCCTCCCCTTCCCCATTCTCCATAATGGGGAAATTTAGTCATGAGGCCCTAATGACATAGCTTGAATTTATTACATTCTGAAAAGATTAAAAAAAAACTAGGCATAACTAAGGCTCCTAAAGGAGAGACAGGTTGTTTATACAATATTTAATTGGCCCCAGTGGGAACAAGGACAGCTGTGCAAAGGTTACTTGTTCAATTTTTCTTCTGCATGTACTTGTTATACTTGTATTATGGACTGAAAATATGGGATTCTATAATTCGTTGTCCTATTCATAGAACTCCATATATTTAATAAAAGTCCATCATTACACATTAAGTATGAATCTGTAACAAACACATATAAAAAAATAAAACCTCAGTAAATTATTAATGAGTCACGTTAACTGATAATTCTAAAAGAACAATGAGTTAGTGTTTTGGTTTAACTTCTGTGCTTTCTTAATATTTGCATCTGTAGTTTTGTGACCAAAACTTGGCTCAACCAAATCATTTTGAAGACACAGTATAAATGTATTAAGCATGCAAACAACTGAATTGTACACAGAGCTCCCAGCAAAACATTGGCAGCTTGCTGAGCAGCTCAAAAGAAAAGCAGAACCATAACTTACATGGTTCTGTTTTGGCCTAGTACATTATGAAGACAAGACAAAGGCAGATGCAATGTAATTACAGCCCGACATTGGTATGTTGTTAATAAACTCACTTGGGTGACTTTATTTACTACTCAAATTGTGACCCGTTGGTATTTCCCTACCCAAACAGAGAAATGATGAAGTGCAAAAAAAAAAAAGCAGTGCAAGTGACTTCCAACTTCCTGCCGGCTTGACTGCTGCTGACAGCTCGCTAGCAGCCGATGGTGTAACCAGTCTACCCAGCTTCTGAAGGGCGAGGTCGGGACCAGTTTATTGAATGTTTGGGCAGCAGTGAGTGGTGCAGCAGCACTGAAGCAACCACAAATTTGCCAAATTTTAATCCCGAGAGTCATAGATGCCAGATTTTGCATGTGTTCTGTATGTTAGCCCATTTGAGTTACCCTGGTTCAAAAACTGTTGGCCTATAATGCACTATTTCACCCTGTTAGATGTAATGGTATGAGTGAATATTTTTGGGGAATGAGGGGAAGAGATGCCACCTAGAAAATAATCTGACAAGAGAGGCAGGAGCCTCCAGTGGTGTCAGAGAAAGAAACTTAGAAAGGATCCACCCTCATGGATCCAGTAGTTAAAAGCACCTTCAGAGTTACAAGATTTTGTTAGTACAGCCTTACAGCCTTACAATAAAGTAGGATTTTAGTTCATCTAGTTGCGTTTTCTGTCTGGTTTTCCTGGTAGGGCTGGCATCAATATTGTAAGTCTGAAAGTACAAACTTCGTGCCATCATGTTTAAGTGCTTGATCCATGAAGGCAGGCCCTTCTTAGTTTTTTTCTCTCACCGTTAAACCACTGAGGTCTCCTGCCTCTCTTGTCTCTTTCCTAGGTAGCATCTTTCCTTCATTTCCCAAAGCCATCCACACATCCCACTAGTTAGACACAAGAGTTTTACTTGTATATAGATCAGACCTGGGTGTAGGAGATGACCTGGCTGAGCCCGAAGGAGGGGCCAAGTGCACCATCAGTTTTGAGTCCCCACAAGAGATCAAAGTCCAGCCTACCTTGGATTCCACTGACTCTTACCTATTTTCAATTTACCTTGACCATTAGTAATTCAGTTTCTTGTAGTGTTAACATTTGAACTGCCTTGATTCTTGATTTCCTCTGCTTGACACAGCATTTTACAGCCTGAAGGCAACATCGATTCCTTTAGCTGTCCCTGTCTGGCCTGTGGCATTGGCAGCATTGGAGGTAGGGATGGGGTGGCAGCTGGGGTGGGACAGTGGCAGGGGAGAGGCACTATTGGAGTGGGGCACCAGTGGTCTTCCATAAGTTTCTCATGTGGTACCTCGGAAAATTAATTGCCCTTCCCTGATATAGATAGATCCCTTCCTAGTAGGTCAGAATATTAGCTATACTATCTTTGTGGCATGGTCAGTGAATGTAAATAATTTTATTTACAAGGTCGCAGGCTCTCATTTGATTCTTCCCCGTTGTTACTCAGTCACTTCAGCTTGCTGTGAATGTTTTTACAGGGCTACTTTAAGCAGTTTACAAATATTGAAGGGATCTTATAGTTAGGGTAGTGAATATATATGGGGGGGAGGATACCTTTTACCACCACGCTAACAACAACCTAATATAATTGTAAAAAGAAAATGCAGGCCTCTGTTTTAGTCAACATTGAAGACTGAAGGTTGATGTAGAGCCTGTAACTATAATAGCAAGTGTGAATAGCAATAGCATTTAGACTTATATACTATTTCATAGTGCTTTACAGCCCTCTCTAAGCGATTTGCAGAGTCGGCCTACTGCCCCCAACAATCTGGGGCCTCATTTAACCGACCTTGGAAGGATGGAAATCCCAGGAATTATTCCACTTGGTTTTATCTCATATCAAACATTGTATACGGTAAGTTCTAGGCATCGCATTTTAAGAATACAGAGAAAGTTCAAAAAATGCTAACAAGTTTAATTACAGGACTAACAAATCCTGTGGAGAGAGATTAAAAGAGTTGGTTTGTTTAGCCTTGAGAAGAACAGATTTGATAGCATTCTATGAATATCTGAAAGGGCATTATGCAGAAGAAATATTATCTTTAATTCCAGAGTGCAAGACCCTGAGTAATAGATTTAAGTTATAAGAAGGCAAACTCTAATTAAATGTAAACTTCCTAACAATAAAAGTAATTCAACAATGGAAACAATTTTCCAAGGAAATGTGGAGTATTCACCTGGTTTTGTGCCTAAGGTGGAACTATACTCATTGTCTCCCAGTTTCTAGCCTGATGTATTGATGCCATTGCAGCTTATTAGAGTTTATAGCTTTATCCCACATTTCAAACTGTTAATAGATTTAAAATTAACACATTTATAATCTTTATGAAAACTCTGCTATTTGATTGTGGCTGCCCTTCCACCACTAGACAATTCTATCGTACATCAAAAATATATATTTCTTTTTCCTGCTAGTATAGGAAATATACATTGGATTGAAGCTGTTAGATCTACAGGACTTACAGCCAGTTTAGTCTTACTTCCAGCAGCTTAAGAAATTTGGATAATTTGCATACCTGAAGATTTCCTCTGCCTCCATACAGCTAAGAGTGAAACACAATCATGGAAACACAATCTCAGGAAATGTTCTGTAGAAGCTGAAAGCTTGTAGTTCTATGTGCAGTAAAACTTTAGTTGGCCTAGAGAAGCTATTACTGCTCTGGGGCTATGATTTTGTGTTCACTCACGGTCAATTATTTTTTGTTTTAGTTTAAAACTTGCACTGACGACTTCCTGAAAGCTACTCTAATCCCTACGTGTCTATTTAATAGGGGGGGAAAAGAAATATCTTTACACATTTCTAATTGTCACTGAATTTTGATTCTTTTAAAATTCAGAAAAACAATCAAACCAGGATTTTACTGTTATTTTTATTTTTATTTAGCTTGCTCTTTTTCACAGCAATAGTCCTATATGCACACAGGTCTCCCATTAAATAACTTAAAATTTAAAAACCTGAAGAATAAAATGTACAGTAAATTCCAAAGGCTGTTCTGCACATGCTAAAACAAGACTAACTAGCTGATTGATTTAATAGCAATCGTGATGAAAGCTGTTTGTCTTAACTTGCAGTTGAATATGTAAGCAAAGTTCTACTGAAACCCACTGGATTGGAGGTGACACAGTTTACCTAGAAGCCTGATCTGGAATTACCTAGTGTTAAATTTGTAAATTTTTTAGAGATAAACTACTTTAGCTTACTGAAAGAGCAGGTATGAAATTTTTTAATATTTCTTGCCTCATTACATTGCTACATTCAATCTTGCTACCAATGTTACTAAAATACACCATAAAATCCTGAAATACAAATTCTACATGTTATCACTCATGTTAAATCTATTACTTAAGTTTGAAAATAAGTTCTTTTTTACATTTCCCAAAATGGTGCTGAAATTCTTTGTCTGATTCTTTAAACAAAGCATTTACTCCCTTATTTTTTTCTGAGCTAGCTATAGAACTTACATATATGTATTTCATCTTTTGATGATACGAAGCTGGATGTCAAGGTTCCATCGAAGTTTCAGCTCAGCACTTAGATAATAATAAATCCAAATCAGAATTTATTGAAGAAACCATGTTGGCACATCTGGGAAAAACCTGAATCTGAAAAGCCAGGTTTTTCCACACCCAAAAGAA
>JANHFL010003068.1:85361-99489 GCA_032468155.1 Oxyrhabdium leporinum
CAACTGAAACAAGTCAATTAATTAGTATTCCATACCAGGATGTTTAGTGACGATGAGAAAGTAAATGGAGGGATGTTGTCCAAGTAAATGCAGCCCACCCCTGATTGGAAAAAGTATTATGTATGTTCTATGTTTAATATATTATATTGTGATTATGTAAGCAAGAGACCAAATCTCTTTCAACATATTAGCTCTTTCCTCTTAATAGACTTATAGAGAATTGCATTTTAAGAGATGTCTACACCAGTCCACAACTAATGCTGTGCAGGAAATGAAGCGCACGACAGTTGTAGAATACTCATCAATACTTATTTTGCTTTCTAGAAATAAGATACTTACAAATACAGGAAAAGCACCAACCACATCTGCTGCTTCCCGATGTCTCCTGAAGGCAATTAATTCAGATCAAATTCAGTAATTAACAGTGAGGCTTTATCCTTTTACTAAAAAGCGAAAGAGCCAAAGAGACAGTTTTCAAGCGTATTCCATGCCTTGGGAGCAAAAAAAAAAAAAAAGAGAAAAAAAAGGACACAGGCAAAATCTTAAATCACCAGGCCAGTGAGTTGGAAATATGGCTACTTAAGCAGGGAAGCAGATAAAAGTGGGTACAAAAAGTTCTTTGAAATTCTACAAATACTGCAAGGGGAGACTTCTCTTTGAAGTCCTCAGTTCTCTCTGAGCTTGATTGCTCAGAGCAAAATATTTTTCAAAACAAACAAACCAAAAACCAAGAAAGTCCAGTGGCCTTTTCGAAAAGCACCTTTGAGAGTTGGTCAGAAAAGCACCTACCAGGTAAGGATGTTAAGCTTCATTATCCCCACCCTCATATTTTTAGTGACCAAAGCGAGGAACTAAACCTTAAGGAGAAGATATTATCAAAACAAAAGAATGAACTGTACACTTGTTGAGGCTCTAGAAAAAGTGCAGAGAAGAGCAACCAGGATGATTAGATAACTGGAGACTAAAACATATGAAGAACGGTTACAGGAACCGGGCTTGGCTAGTCTTGTGAAGAGAAGGACCAGGGGAGACAGGAGAGCAGTCTTCCAATATTTGAAGGGCTGCCACAGAGAGGAGGAAGGGGTCAAGCTGTTTTCCAAAGCACCTGAAGGTCAGACGAGGAATAATGGATGGAAACTGATCAAGGAGAGATTTAACCTGGAAATAAGGAGAAATTTTCTGACGGTGAGAACAATCAACCAGTGGAACAGCTTGCCTTCGGATGTTGTGGGAGCTTCATCACTTCAGACTTTCAAGAAGAGATTGAACTGCCATTTGTAAGAAATGGTGTAGTGTTTCCTGCTAGGGCGGCGGGTTGGACTAGATGACTTACAAGGTCTCTTCTAACTCCGTTAATCTAATCTAATCTAATCTTTCATTACTGGGGAATGTCTGCTTTGAATTAAGCTCTGTTCTAGACCTCATGGACACTTCCGTGTAATTTTCTTGGCACCAATAAAGATGCAGTTTGCCAGGGCAACTTCTGGAACCTTTAAAAAAAAATCCCATTTGATTTCCTGATGTTCTCTAGGTCAGGTATTCACCAGAGGCTCTACTTAGCTTTTTGAGGTTAGACAACAGGAAACGAAGTGAGATAAATAATGAAAGGAACATCATGACATCATTACACAATGAAGTAACTTAGGTTCTTGGGTCAGGAGACATGAAATAATCCCATAATTGTATCATTTGTTCAATGATATCATGATGCCATGTCATTATTTTGAGATAACCTATATAGACACAAGGGATGGGGCTGGGAAAAGGGTCAAAATGCTGAAGAGTGCTCCAAGGATAGTAGTAATCTGACTCAGATACAATATATACTGCACATCAATAAGCACACAATTCCACTTCCTCTTTAAGATGTACACACTATCTATACTACACTGATTGTATTGCCATGTTTAGTTATAATTAAAAACCAAGGACCAAATCCTTTTTTAAAAATATTGGACAAAGTAAGCAAAAAGCCTGAATCAAAAGATGGAACATTGTCTTCTAGATTTATAAAAAGATATAAGCATGTTCTGCATTCTGGCTCAGGAGATATTCTAACTACTGGTAGGAAATAGATGAATGCACATTTATGGAATGGAATGGAAAAAAATGGAAAAAAATCTAAATGCTTCTGAAATTTTAATTTACAAGGATCCTTTGAATATTTCTAAGCATTTTTCTTACAAACTGTTGTATTTGCAGTTGGGAAATAATTTAATTATCACTCTTTATCCTACAATACGATTGTAATTTAAAAATTCCTTGCAGCTAATTTTTAATTATTTATTTTTTTTATTTATATTTGTATTTATATACCACCCCATTCCGAAGACTCGGGGCGGTTCACAGCTTTTATTTAAAACAATACAAAATACAAATTTAAAATACAAATTTAAAATTAATTAAAAGGAACTTTCTATTCAAAAAGTCTTCAGCTTCATATATATTACGTTATGTATTATAATTTTGACAAGTGCATATAAACAATCCTGTTCTGCAAACCAGGTGTAGATTTCTTTTTCCATTGTATTTCTTCAGCCGGCCCTCAAAAGTCCACAATTTTTAATTTTTTTATATATACAAAGAAAGTAGCCAGAAAGTATATATGTATTTCTAGATCTTCTGTAGAAATCGTCCCACAAAGAGCATTGTAATAAATTATAGAAATAGGTTTCTGTCATTATTATATGAATCTAGTTTATCATGATAAATGTCATAAATGTTCCCTTTATTTTTGCTACCATTGTAATATAATTAAAACTTCATACTTAGTTCACAACAAATCTTACTTTTTTCAAAATTCAATTTATTATGTAGCTTTGCCTCTAACTATAAGTTTAGGATTTGAGGCTTTGACTTCAATTAAGTTAAGACCTTCCATTTCTTGTGTGAATAACTGAAGAATAATTATTTCAAAATGATAATGTGAGCAAGCCAGATATGGCTATTTCCATTATAAGTGGTTAAAGGTTCCACTATAAGTGGAAAAAGGTTATTTTTAAAGTTCTGGAAAATTATGAAATATTTAACTTGCATGGTCTTATAATTTAAATGGCACTGGACACTCTGATGAAGTAATACTTAAGAAAGCTCATGTCACAATAAATTATTAGATAGTACAATTCATATAAATTACTATATGAACATATAACATTTTATAAAGAGGAAAAAAGTGTAACATCTTTATTACATCTGCAGCAGCAACGCCAGGCAGGTCCAACACCAGTACCAGGCAGGTCCAGCAGCAGCAAGCAGCCGCAACATTCTTCAGTGAGTTAAATAAAATCAGAAGAAGTTTATTCCTCTTATTCTAATTAAATAATCTATTGCATTTATCCTCTCATACGCTTTATGAAGAGGACTATTTGTATTTTAAAAATGAATAACTGAAGCTAATAAAATCTTCCATAGTAAGTCGTTACAGCATTGGGACTTCAGACTAGATGTCCCAAATTCCAGGACACTTCATTAGAATATTAGCACATTTTAGATGTATAGAACAAATGAATAACAAATGTTATTAAAATAATATTACTATTTCTCATATGAAATCAGATGTCTATACAAATGAACTAACAGTTATAAGTAAGCACTTACCCTGTGCTAAGTATCGGAGAGTTTCATAATTCATTAATGTTTTCATCATTTCTTAAAACACATATTTGCTCATGCAAAAAGAAAATATAGCCCAACCTACCAAAAATGAACCATAAAGGACAAGCTAGGAATATAAATTAACATAAGCAACAAAATGGTAAGAGTACACCTGTCTGCTCTAAAGTTCAAATTAGGAGAAACCTGGCTCAATAGCAGTAACTGAGATGGATCTTGGAGTCCTAGCGGACAATCACTTAAATATGAACCAGCAGTGTGTGGCAGCAGCCAAAAAAATAAATGCAATCATAGGCTGCATTAACAGAATGATTGAATCGAGATCGCATGCAGCATTAGTACAGCTGTATAAAGCCTTAGTAAGATCACACTTGGAGCACTGCATCCAGTTTTGGTCACCACAATATAAAAAAAGATGCTGAGACTTTGGAAGAAGTGCAGATAAGAGCAACAAAGATGATTAGGGACCTGGAGGCTAAAACATACGAAAAATGGCTGTAGGAATTGGGTATGTCTAGTCTAGTGAAAAGAAGGATTAAGGGTTACATGATAGCAGTGTTCCAATATTTGAAAGGCTGCCACAAAAAAGAGTGGGTTAACCTATTTTCCAAAGTGCCAGAAGGCAAGCCAAGAAACTGGATCGAAACTGATTAAGGAGAGAAGCTACCTAGAATTAAGGAAAAAATTGCTAACAGTAAAAACAATTAACCAGTGGAATGGCTTGCCTTCAGAAGTTGTGGGGAGATTTTTTAAGAAGAGACTGGACAGCCATTTGTCTGAAATGGTATGGGGTCTCCTGCTTGAGCAGGGGGTTGGGCTAGAAGACCTCCAACCTCCCTTCCAATTCTGTTAATTCTATTGTTCATATAAATAAAATATTTAATTGAATAACACAAAGGCAAATATATTGGCTCCCTCTACCCTCAGTTCATCAGTCAGTAATTGTTCATTTTTGCTGATCATAGCATGCATATAGATTTACTTCTTTAGAAGAAGCATAGCTAACGTAATCATTAGAGCAACTGTCTTGGCAGAAATAGCATGAAATAAAAAGTTGATATTTAAAAGTTGCCATTACAGGTAGTTCTCAGTTGCCAATGGTAATTGGGATTAGGAATTCCATCATTAAGCAACATAGTTGTAAGGCATGACATCATGTAACTGTGCTGTTTTACAATGGCAGACCCAGTTGCCATTGTTAAGCAAATCCTGTTCAACCAGTCTCCCACGTGATCATTTGCTTTCTCATTGACTTGCTATAGTGAAGGTTTGAAATGGTGATCATATGACCGTAGCATGCTGTGACATAATTGCAAACCAAGCACCCAAATCATGATCATGTGACAATGAGGATACTGCAATGGCCACAATTAGAGGAACCTATAAGTACCCCTTGTTCAGCACCGTTGTAACTTTGAATGGTTACTGTATGAATGGCCGTTAACCAAGGACTGCCTCTATCTTTTACCACCTGAGTGTATGAATGTGATTAATCACTTGGGTAATTTAAAAGTTGCCCAGTTGGAGTGTTTGAAGCTTATTATTTGCGAAGAACACTTCCCAATAAAATTACGTAAATATTCAGCTGTATATAATTTCATATTGGTCAAACCAAGCAGAATATAAGACTATCATCTGATAAATTTGAGTTGCCTTTATAGTAGATTGGAATCAAGTGATAGTCTCCATAACATCTTTCTGTTATTGGGAAGTGTTTAATCTATTAGAAATGTTTAAGTAGGTGAATGATTGTAACCATTTCCATTCTCCCTTGGCAGAATATGCCTTTTAAACTCCTGAATATCTATTCTGGATATTCAGGACACAATAGGAAAGTTGATTCTGGGGATTGCAGAAGTAGGGAAATTGCTGAAGGCGGTGTCATATCCTCCTCCTCTCCTCTCCTCACCCTCCACCCCCAATCTCTAATATGGTACAAATGTTCTGATTAGAATTTATATAGAGATTCAGTTCTGCCATTGAATAAAGATCTGGACATAGGGCAGAATTAATCTGTTTATGTGATGGTTTACAGAATAATTTTTTTTTTTAAAAAAAGCTCCCTGTTCTGAATATTTCACTGTGCCTCCTTTTTAACAGTGACATAATGACATGAGAAAATATATTTCAGTGATTTCTCTTTTCTCCCTGTCTGCCAAATCCCCTTGTAGTAATGACTGTTTGGACAATGTTTGCAAACTTACAGAAGTACAGAATGGTCCAAAGTACTGAATTTGCACAATAGATATAGTGCTTCAAATACCTGTGATTTATTTGATATTTACAAATAATTTATATGCATTGTGTAAAATAAGGGACTTTTGAAAAATAGCTGCCAGTAAAGAGCAAATTCCCAAGCCATGTATTGGCATTATAAAATGCTTGCTATGAATGTCAGTAGGAAACATTAAAAAAAATAACAATTTCAAATTCTGCTTGAGGCCTCAGTTATGCTTGGCATGTGCCAGTTACATTATATTTATAAATATGTAATCTATATATAGTATGTCTTTTCTGAAATATAGTATGTTTTATTATAACTCTGCAATGCAGCAGTGCTTAACTATTGTTAATAGCTGTAAGTGGACCTGATTTAGTCTGTAATCTTAAATCTTGAAATCTCCTTTGCCTTGATTTATTATCTCTGATGTACACTTTTATAAACACGCCGTCCAAGAGGTATTAATCTTCATTTAAATTTCTTATATTGAATATCACTTATTAGACTACATTGATGGAAATCTTATTATTGAAGGGCAAACATTTATTTTGTTAGAATATAGCAGTGTCCACTTGTATCGATAACCTTTCTTTTACATGAAAATAGAGATTTCTAGGATTTTGCATTAATGTAATTGAATAATAATCAGCAAGGATATCAAGGAAAATGGTAAAAAATGATAATTACTCTGTAATAAGGCAAATAGTGGGATATATCCATAAAGTTTAACTAACTTTAAAAATGGAAGTCAAGATTTTTGACTTAATGGAGTAGACCTCTGCAGAAGAGCATTTATGAGTGATGATTATAATATGCATCTAATGTACCTGGCTTTAACATTCTGGAGCCTTGCACATTTGTAGGACAGGGATGTTTTTGAGAATAGGGAAAGTAGTACCCTGCCAGCTAGGATAATCTTGCTCCCATAACTATTCCACATTTGCTATCCCATTCATAGTGTTAATAATTGATTGCTTTGATTTCAGAAGTTTGATTTGGCTACTGAATAAGATTACTGTATAGTTTAAGGACATTCCTATAGCTCTTCTTGTATGCTAATCAATACCAATACTGTAAAGTGTATGTGGAGAGCTTTTATTGTGACGGCCATATTCTGAATGTATTGCATATATACATAGTCAGTCAGTCAACCCTTTCCCTCTGAGACTGTAAAGAGGAAAGAAGGCATTGAATACTTCTTATATAGAAATTAGTATGTATAGGATAGAGATGAGGAATAGAAACTGAAACAAAAATAAACAGAACATCCAGTACTAAAGCAGTCTTATGCCTTTCATTTATTTTATTCATAATATTTTTCATGGCAGGGGATTATAAAAGGAGCTTCAGTAAAGAAATATTCTTTGTGTGGAGGTCCAATCACTTGACTTTAGAGAACTCTGAAGGGTTATGCTGGATTCTAACAGTAGTTGGCTTTGCTGAATATCCAGATACGTTTTCTTACTTTACGCTAATTGATTGTAAACTGAAAAATATTTTTTAATCCAATAATAGGACATTAGTATTTTTTTTTCAAAATGTTGTACTGTATGACAAAAATGAAAAAAGGCTGTAATAAGGTTACCAGCAGCACAAGTTTTAAAATTTGAAATTTAAAGTTGGGTAATACCTTTATTAGGACAAGGAAAATTGGAAAAAAGAATTTGCAGGTTTCTTAATTTTTTCATTGAACAAAAGGTTAAAAAGTGGGGAAGGATGGAAAAGCTTTGAAGAAATCAATTCAATTTTAATTAGACCTGCCTTGAGTAAAAGTAATCCATTTGTTTGAGAAATTATTCCACAGTTATGACTAATGGTAGCTACAGTGTCTTCCATACTGTTTGTTCCAGTAGTTACTAATCATAATTAATAAGCAGAATTTATTATAAGTAGCAAAGGAATTTGTAGTTTCCACAGATTTATTTTCTGCATTTTAATTGAGGTCTTACTGATAGTCAACATGAAACATACCTAGTATGAAAAAAAGGAAATTAATTTCAATTATCATACTTGGCATTACAAGAATATTTACAAACTTATGTCTAGCATCCTTTCATTATTATCTTTTAGGCACTTCGATCTCACTGCAAGTAATGGGTTCCAAGTCTCTGAGAAAAGTTTCATTTTTTTTTATTTTTAAAATTTTATTTATCTGTTTGTATCACAACTTTATTACTTTTACAAATAAGATGGTGAACATATCCAACACATCTTCCTAATTGCTCCACAACAAGTTAAAATCATGCTTACTTCACATAGCTGTAGATTAAATAATTATTTCTATGCTTCCTCAAAGCATGTTTTTTATGTATTTAAATTACTGTTTACTTGAGGCTGTTAACTATGTGTGCCAATTGTGCTGTTTCCTGGATAGGGAGGTCCTGCTTGCTATCACTCTTGCCCTTGTGACTACTAAATGTGCTCTAGATGGGCTGCCTTTAAAGAGCATTTGGAAGCTTTAACTGGTACAGAGCATCTGCAAGGATAGTAAATGGTGTAGTTAATCCACTCATGTAACACTCTGTGAGCTGCATTAGTTGCCAGTGTGTTTCTGATTGGAATTAAAAATACTGGTTGTCACCTTTAAGGCCCTTCATGGTGTTGAGATTGGGTTACCTGAGGAACCCCAAACACATACTTTTTTTTTTAACTCGAAGGATGTAGCTCTATAAGGAACACTGCCTCACTCCACAACAGTGCTCCATTCTGGTTTGGCAATATTTTTCAACTCTGCAATACACTTGGATAGAGCTAGAAATCCTTCTAACCACATACTTATGCATCAGTAAAGAGTAATTTAATTTAATTTTGTTTGTTCACCTATTTCAAGCAGCACTTTGTTGGACAAAATGATTTTTTTCAGTGGAATTTGTCATCTGGCCTTAATTTCTCTCTTTCACAATAGACAATGGACTTTTCATTATTTTCAAACTTAAAATGTTTACCCATTTGTTTGATCTCATACTTGTGAAGTAGTTCTTATGATACATTATTTAAGAATTTTCGGCCTCGATTCTTAAATGAAGCAAGTAATTGTTTAATTTGGGGTAAAAGTAATGTATCAAATTGTTAATTGTGACATTTGTCTTTAAAATGTATCAGTAGTTGAATTTTTCTTTTTTCTGTTGCTTCAGTCTGCTTCTAGGTTAGATCTGTACATTATAGCCAAGACTTAAGTTGATTCCTGTATGTGACTATAAATAGTTAATGAGTCATAGACAGCTGCTTCACAGGTTAAGTGACTGTCATCTGAAGACCTTCTTTCTGTCATCTGCTTTCAGTTACCTTAATAACTTTTCGATATCAGATTAGAGAAAATTTCACTGCATAAGAACATTTTCTTTTTAATGCTTCCTCAAAAAATCTTAATTGGGGTCTTCTGATATAAAAATATTTTGTACTCAGATTAATCTGGAAAGATATGCGCGTGATAGAAGATGAATGGTGAAGAAAATAAGTTTCTCAGATGAAAAGCTAGCAGTGTTAAGATAATTAAAAAAATTAACCCCAAATTAAACAATTACTTGCTTCATTTAAGAATCGAGGCCGAAAATTCTTAAATGCTTAAAGAGCTTTTTGTCTGTCTGTCCGTCTGTCCGTCCGTCCATCCATCCATCCATCCATCTGCAAGTTATAAAAATATAGCTAAATGTTACTGATTATTTGTTGCTGCTTTTCAAAATAATGGGAGGTGATGGGAGGTTTGGTTTAAAAAAAAAAAAGATATATATTATGGATTGTCTAATTATTCTACACCAAATTGAAGAAGCTTCTTGGATGAGAAATAAAATGTTTTCAAGGAAAAAATCAAGAAAGTCCAATTGCCCTTTGAACAGCACCTTTGGGACAATCATGACCTGGATGATTGTGAATCTCCATTGACATTCTACTCCAGATGGCTGAAGATTGGTTTAAACCTTCCTTTATGTTTTAAGAATAAAAAAGAGTACTTTAACTTTAAAAATTCAGGAGAGATGGCCATGTCTTAGAATACAGTACTAGGGTTAATCCTATGTCAACACTACAAATGATTAATTATAGGATGGGAAGAAAAATAAAGAGGGAGGAGTTGAAGAGTATGAGGAAAGCTTTTGAGTGAATCTGAAATTACTTTTATGACCTGGTGATTGACTGTAGTAAAAGATTTGACAGCTTCTAGATTTTTAAAAAATAATTCAGTAGTACGATTTGTATGTTCAGATTAGCCATAGTTAATATTAGTGTTCTCTGCGATGTAGACAGATCCAACAAATAAAAAGATGTAGAGAGAAGAAAACACATACATTTACAGAAAATATACCTTTCTCTTTTCATTCTTTGCCTTTTTGTCTTTATTTTAAACTATTTTAAATAGGTTTTTTTTAATTATATAAGAGGCTGATTTCTCTTCTGATTACTCCTTCTTGCTTGACAGTTTGAGAGCTTGCTTAAAATTTAAAATATGTGTAAAAATAAAAGAAGAATAAACTATTCCTCAAATTTTTAATTTTTTGCATTACTCCCGCTTGAGAGAATAGATCAGATGCACTGATTTAGTATTTAAAAGTAAGTATACAGTAGCTGAAAGACTCTCTTAGCCTTTCAGCTGTGACTTCATAATCTTCAAGTAAAAACAATGGGAGTCAGAAAAAAATATCTACTTTTATTGAGGTGCACATTTGCTGAAAAGAAAATCAATTTAAGTGTGCATGTAGCATGTGTATTTATGGATATATTAATTTCTGCAGTTGTTTTAGCACCAAATCATAGGAATTTGGAGATTAATGCTTTATTTTAGACATATGTTTATTTATAGTAAAAGATCAGCTCCAAAAAAGTAATAATCCATATCCACAGGATATACAGAAAAGGGGAAAACATTATTCATAAATGCATGTGAATTAAACTATCCCATGACAAAGATAAAAGTAGAAAGAAGAACATGAGAAAATGTTAGGGAGCTACAATCAGTAATGACTCTATTAAAAAATTATGTTTCCTGATGTGCCTTCTGTTGACTTAAGATAAATTCAGTTCATTGCAAGTTAGAATAAGATCATAGCATTACACCAGTACCATTTAACTGGAAGAAAAAAAAGTGTGAGAATAAAGATCTGGTTTTAGAACTTTAATGAAAGTGAATCTTAGGTATCTATTGGATGAAGGTCATCAAAATTACAGACCATACCAGAAGAGCTAATTGGGTTATTGAGCTCTGGTATCTATAAGTATAAAACTATTACACTGGTTTCCATCTCTTTAAAGCAACTATGGTTTTTCCTAGGATTGTGCTGTTGCCCATTGCAGTTACTGCCTGATTCCAGGAAGACATACTTTTGATTTACATAGTTGCAAACATATTTGTTTGTTGTTTAAATTTATTTGTCTCCTGTCTATCTGGGGCTACTTTAGGTGACTTAACAACAGTAAAAAGGAAGAAATGAAAAGAGTGTGAACATCACTCCTGTTTCTGCTATAAGCCCTTTTTATAACTGAAATGTTAAACAATCATACAGGTAGTCCTCGACTTATAAGTTAGCTTAGTGACTGTTCAAAGTTACATCGTCACTGACATTTTTCACACTTATGACTGTTGCAGCACCCCTGTGGTTATGTGATTTATATTTGGATGCTTGATAGGTGGTTCATGTTTATGAAGGTTGCAGTGTCCCAGGGTCCAGTGATCCCCTTTTGCGACCTTCTGACAAGCAAAGTTAATGGGGAAGCCAGATTTACTTAACAGGCATGTTACTAATTTAAAAGAACTTCACTTGGCAAGGAAAGCTGTAAAATGGGACAGAACTCACTTAACAAATTTTTCAATTAACAACATAAATTTTGGGCTCAATTGTGGTCATAGGTTGAGGAATACCTATACTATGTGACAAGAAAGAAAAGAAAAAAATGTAAAACACGGTTTATTATTTTTCAGATATGCTAATATACAGTAAGCAAAGAATCTAGCCACAGTCATACTTATGTCTATGCCTCACTTGCTCTGATATAGATACTAGAATGATGTGGGGGGGTTTTTATCATAGATTCGGGGTTTTTTTTAGCATAGATTCAATAATATACTTCGTAGAATACCAAATGAGTGCAGGTAAACCTTGCTTACGACTTCATTTAATGACATTTCAAAGTTGGAAAAAATAACCAGTGACCTTCACTTCCACTTACAACTGTTGCGCCATCCCCAAAATCACATTTCGACACTTGGCAACCAGATCACATTTAGGACTGGTGGCAGCATCCTGTACTGAATTGATCACAATTTGTGATCTTTTTTTGCCAATTTCTGCCAAAAAATTTTTTACTGGGGAAATTGGATTTGCTTTACAACCATCTGATTTACTCAACAACCATAGTGATTTGCTTAACGGCCTCTGGAAAAATTGTTGTAAAAATCAGGCCAACTCAACTTATGACTGCAATGGCTTGCAAGAGAAATACCAATCTGAATTGTGGTCATGTCCTGAGGAGTACCTATAGATGAACTCAAAATTGCAGTTGATGTCTATGAGATAATATATATTAGAAATTAAATAAGATACAGATATCTTTCTTTGTTTATATCAAGACAGGTATTACAATCTTTCTTGTATTGCAAATATTATCTTTGGTTTGGAATTGGAAAAAGGAATTTTAAATATAATTGCAAGGAAACAGAGATGTATTGGGGTAAAAGTAAGCTGCAATTAATGGTTTACTTTGTTTAGAAAGAGGAAGTATGAGCCAGTATACAGGTGGGTGAAGAAAAGGAGGTAACATGGACTTAGTAGATAAAAACTGAAAGAATTAAATGGCTCCACAGTTCAAAAAAGGTTTGAATTAATATTTATAGTGATTGGAAAAAGGCAGATCCTGTTTCCAAAATATAAGAATTGTAGTTGATAGTCTTAGTTCTAAAGAAGGATCAAAGTAACTTGTCAGTTTAGTCCCCTTAATGATGACATCTCTTCTGTGAGAAGAAGCACTCAAGAAGCATGTTTGGTTTTGGAAAGAAGTGCTTGCTCAAAATGTGTCTAGTAGTTGACTTAAATGAAATGTTTCCAAAAATTATTTTATCATACTATTCAGGTTTGTCTATTCATTCTTAAGAACATAAGTGCTGCACTGCTGGATTGGACCTCTACCCATGTAATCCAGTAGTATGTTCTCACAGCAGCCAACCATTTGTATAAGGAGGCTCACTGGTTTCCAAGATGATCTTCGGAGGCAGTCCCACTGCTATCAAGGCTGATAACCATTGATTCCCATGACCCCCATGAATTGGTTCAGTCCTTTTTTGAATCAGACAAGCTGTAGCCAGCACATCTCACAGTTGTGATTCCTTTTGTCTGTCTTATTTTTCCCAGGATTCAATTATATTTTATTGTTAATAGTTTCTACTACCTTCTAATATTTAAGAACCCTATGCACATTTTTTTAAATTTTATTGCCAACAGGTATTGCATGCTGAAATAAATTTGAGCAGAATACAGAATATATTTAGCATTTATATATTTTGTTCAGTAATCCATATAGAATTTTGTATGTATTGACGGTGTCACTTTGATCCATGTTGTGAATATTGTATCTTAATAAATGCAAATTTTCATTGCTGATACTGGAAATATAATCAGTATGCCAATAATGTGTACTTATTAATGTAATGATAATTGTAACAATAATGTTTAAAAATAGAACAACATAATTTCAGGAAAATATTTGGTGTATTCCATTGGCTCCTTTATACTAAAGTGCCTTTCTAAACAACACTTTTTTCTCATTTCAGGGAAACGAAGCAAGCTACCCATTGGAAATGTGTTCGCACTGTAAGTTCAACTTTACTTAGACTGTTTGTAACAAAAGTGCAGCTGTTCTGAGAATACTCTTCTCAGTATGGAAGAGAATAGATAGTTCAAGTTTATAATAAAAAGGCAAAAACAGTTATTTGCTGTTTTTTTTCCTCACCATAGGGCAGGGGTAAGTTGCTTCTGCTAATTGAGAATGAGGTACCAGTGAATAGGATCTGCTTTTAGGATAACTGGTCAATATATTAGTAGTATTTGATTTGTACCTTCAAAAGATAAAAATCAGTGGATTAGAGGTTCTTTATGCCCCCACATTTTTGTTGGGCATGTAAATAATGCATTTTTTTAAACTTGCATTCTTTAAACTTTTGTTTATTTATTGGTGTTCCATCTTAATTATTTTTATAAATAACTCAACATAATATTCCTTCTTTATTTATTTATTTTTTTTACATTTATATACCGCCCCATTCCGAAGACTCGGGGTGGTTTACAGCTTATAAGCAATACTCTTACATCA
>JANHFL010003068.1:99589-115265 GCA_032468155.1 Oxyrhabdium leporinum
ATTTGAACCGCTAGATTGAATCAGCAGAAGTGGCCTGCAGTTCAACACTCTAACCACTGCGCCACCTAGGCTCCTATTATTCTTCCTCCTAGTTTCCCTATAACAACAAACCAGTGATATAAGGTGAGCTAGGAGAGAGTGACTGACCCAAAGTCATCCAGCCAGGTCTCATGCCTTAAGCTAAGCAGGACTAAAATTCAGTCTCCTGGCTTCTAGTCTGGTGTCTAAACCAGGTGTCTCTCATTACCTGCTTTAAAACAAGGAGGAAGGCCAATTATAATTCTTGAAAATAATTCAGCTTCAATTATAATCTAATATAACAGTGTAGTATGCGGAACTTAGCTAAACTGAATTTGTATATACAAAATCTTTATATGGTATTCAGCTGTGTTATTCTTGTATCAGTACCTTGCAAAGCTACTCCTATGTGATGAAAGGGTCTATTGAAATATTGTCTGTGAGTTGGAAAAGAAAGGATGGTAGGATTTGTTATACATAAACACTTTCATCTAGTCTTTCTTCCCAAAAGGTATGCACAAGGTGAAAGATTTAAATTAGTTTCAACAAACCATGACAAATTATTCGCAGTCCTTTTGAACTTCTTTAACCAAGAAGATGTACATATTTCATTGTAATCCTGTCTTTTCAGAAGACTTGAGGTATGTACAAAATAATAAATAATAATAAAAAAATAAAACTTATTCCCTTCACTATAAAGATGTCCAAAGAAAAATACAAGGCAGTAAATCTGTATTTAAAACTTGTGGTTCTTGTTACTTTCTTAAATGCTGAAATTTAAAGACATCAGGGCAAAATATTCCATAAGAAGGAAGCCATCATGGAAAAGGTCTACCTCAAAATCCATAATCCTCTTCTGATAGAAGTATGATGAAGGCTCTCACTGGATAGGCAAAACTATTCTTGGTAAGGTGGTGTCTTATAGCCTCTTGGAACCATACCAAGTAGGATTTTATAGTGCTTTGAATCCTGCCCAGAAATCTACTGGCAACTAAGGCAGTGAGTGCAATATAAAGTAACACATTTTCTCTGTTAACTTCCTGGACACCAAATTTTCTACCAATTTAAATTTCTGGATTGTCTTAAAAAATAGCTCTACATTGAATATACGTATGTATTCTACATGAATGCCCAGCTCACAGTTGTAATATTGCAGCGAACCACAGTCATGGGATTGCCATTTGTGACTTTCCTTGCAAGCTTCCCATATTCTCCCGAGGAGCCCTGCTACAAAGTATGAGGAATGCTGTGTTCTGTAGCAAGTCATAACGAAATAAAATTTCATTAATTAATTAATTAATTTAGTCATCTCATATGGTTCTGTCCAATTGATGTTTGGATTTGAACTAATGGAACTGACTTTATTTGCAATGAAATCAGCAAAAACATCTAGCTACTCCGGATCCCACCCATCCCATTCCTAAAAATGCTACAGATTATATTTAGTTTAGATTAGATTAGAATCTGCAGATATAGCAAAGTCCAGTAATTGTATTTATCACTACTGTGAAATCCCAAAACCTTCTTGAACTGTTGCTTGGTCAAACTGACTTTTCACTTACTTTATCTCTCAATACTTCTCAAAACTGTTAGGGTTTGATAACTGAAAAGAGGCCTTGCAGAAACAATTTCATCCAGTCATGTTTTTCCCAAGATGAACCAGATGCATTGGGAACTTTCTACTTTATCATTAAGAGAATCTCCAAGTTCTAAGTCTTTTGATTTTATTCTCAGTTTGCTAAACATTACAATAACAGTATTGCACTCAAAAAAATTTCTAAATACTTTTTTGTAGTATTGTCAATTCTAATTGTACACTAGAATTAAGATTTTGTTATGTATATGCTGTTCCTGAAATCATATTGGAAGAATATCATGCTTTCAGGATTGGTAAGTATATATTCAACAGTTAATGGATGTTCCACTGGCTTAGATCTTTCAGTAATGTGATTAGATAAATTGAATCTCAGTGCATGATATTTAAAAATTGATAGTACTACTTTTAATATGATTTCAAATTTGTTTTTCACAAACGCTAATAGTCCCAGTCTGTTTCTTTTTGCTCCCAAATTGGAATAAGACAACACAGCTTTTTCCAGAGGCTATTATACAATTAGATTAGAACTCTTATTTTTCAGAGTTCTATATTGTCATCTTCACATAAAGTTTTTTACTATATTATGCCATCTTTTGGAGAAAAAAATGGATGTTATAAGATGCTAATATATACTTAAAACTGTATTATGTAAATACAGAGCACTATTACACTCATACGCAAACTGAATTTTGAATAGAAAATATTAATTTGTACCTTGTGTTCATAATCTAATGGATACTTAATACAAAATTTGCTGTATAGGTAGTCCTCAACTTATGACTGTTTATTTAATAGTTCAAATTAACGATGGCCTCTGAAAGGGTGCTATGGATTGTGGCAGAGAATTCAGCACTTAAGGGGAGTTGCCTGGGCCTTCCTTCCCCTCCTAAGGCACATAGGACTCTGTCTATTTAATTATCTGAGAGATTACTTAACAGTTGCAACTGGGAATGGCAGGATTCTGGTTGTTAAGTGAAGCATTATGATGTCTCACTTAACCATTTTGCTTAACAGCTACAATTCCAGTCCTAGTTGTGGTTGTAAATTGAAGACTATCTGTATTTTATAACCCATTGCATCAAGAATTGACTAAAATTTACAAAGCATATTTAATTATTTCCTTTGATAATTTCTTTATAGTGTTATAAATTTAATATTTGATCAACACCAGTTCAGTTTCCTAAGGAGTTAAAACTAAAGATTTAAATAAACTCATTTTTGTATGCATTGCAGCTAATCTCACTCTCATTCCCTCCTATTGAAAAGATAACTGATGTGGTTAGATAATTAAAAGGAGATTTGTACTGACAGATGCTTGTAAACATAAGGCTGAAGTTAACTAAGCACCGTTAGTCCTTTGAACACTTGAGTCAGCGTATATTAGGTTATACAGAGCTGTAAAGTAAAGTGTGCAATGGCCCGTCCTGTAAAAGGTAATCCATTTTAATTTATTACATTTAAAACTGTTTGTGTATAAGAGCAGGGGGATATGTACATTCTAAAATAGTCGTCGTTTTTGGACCTGAACAAGAAATTGTATTAGAAGAAAGAACTATTATATATTCAGCTTGGGATTTCATATTTCTCTCTCTCCCCCCTCCCACTTTGCCAGTTGATGCAGATGAGATTAAACGATTGGGGAAGAGATTTAAGAAGCTTGATTTAGATAACTCTGGTTCTTTAAGTGTGGAAGAATTTATGTCTTTGCCTGAGTTACAACAGAATCCCTTGGTACAACGAGTAATAGATATATTTGATACTGATGGAAATGGAGAAGTAGACTTCAAAGGTAAGATAGTTTAATTTGCTATACACACATATTCAAACTCTCAGCTTTCACCTAATATGATAAGATGCAGATTTTTAGTTAGAAGCTTCAGTTATTCATGTTCTATGTGATAATGTAGCTTTCCAGTTAAGAAATGTTTTGTATAATGAGCTAGGAAAGATTTATAATGCTTAATAAATCGTTTCTCTGAAATGTTGAAAAGCATTTAGCAATTTGGTAATTGTATATCTATTTGGGGAAAGGACAAAACGGTTTGTCCTACTCATGCATGCAGTTCCCTCAGTGGAAGCACCTCGTTTGATCAGTTTTTAAAAGTTCTAATCACCATAGGTTAACCCATCTAGAAATTAGTTTCTCGGACAGTTGTGCCACAGCTGAAAACCTACTTATCCGTGATATCATTTCAAATGGCACAGAAATTGCAAAGTCTTAATGCTGAGTTGGGTTAGTGTGAAAAGAAATGATCTTGGAGATAGTCATAATACTTCAGAATTTGAAAAGTTAAAACGTATCAAAAAGTAAAATAAACAAAAGTCCCCAGGCTGTATTTTTTAAAATAACAGTTTAGGAGCATATTTAAATAATTTAAATAATCTGTCATCCTAAAGAAACAGGATTTTAAGCCTCCACATTCAATACTTTTTATCAGGTCTCTATCGTTCCAATGTATAATTTAGGTACTTACACAAAACTTATTTGCAGTCCAGAGATTACAGGCTTGGTGTTAGGTGCATCTCCATATAACCCCAATGTGATGTGACAGTTAAAATGTTGTAGTTGGGTTAGAGGGACACAAATTTTATTCCATCCCTACTATGGAAGTTCTTTGGGATAGTTATACAGATAGTCCTCAATGACTGTTCATTTAACAATAGTTCAGTTATGACGGCACCAAAGAAAGTGACTTACAACAATCCTTGTGTCCTGCAGTCAATTGATCAAAATTCAAGTACTTGGCAGTCAGCATGTATTTACAACAGTTTCAGCTGGGGTGGGGGTGCAGAAGTTGTTGAACATAACCAGCTCATCACAATGATTCATCCCATTTGCCAGGCCCCCCTTTGGAGGAAATATTTTAGAATGGCAGATTCCAAACCTGCATAACTCTTTGGCATTTTCAAAAACTCATATCCTATAAGTTGCTTGGGAGCCTTGAGCATGTTGAAACTTTCTGTTTTCAGCAGAAAATCCCAAAATCTCAATCACATTGTTGGCACTGTAGGAATTGGGGCATAAATGGTGTCAACCTTCATTTAGATTAAAAAATATTTCCCAACTTAGTTTTGATCCAGCCAAAATGAATAAGGATTTAGGCCTTCCCAAATGTTTTCAACAATTACAATTCCTAAGGCATGCCAATCTTTTTCATCTCTGCTGGATTGTTGCTCCTTTTTCTGATAAGGATCATTCAGTCTACTTTAGGTCTTCCTTTATGCTTGGAGTTTCATTTTAGATAGATTTATGAAGACATTTTCTGAAACCTAGTTCTCAAGCTTACACACACCAAGATTGCCCAGATCAGGAATCTCGCTGCCTCTGTCTCATAATCTTTGAGATAAAACTGCCACCAGTTTTCACTATCTTCTAGGATTAACCATTGGACCTTGGAGCAACAAACTTGTTACTACAAGTGGTCCTTATTTAGTGACCATAACTGGGACTGGCAACAAGTTCACCAAACAAAGGAGTTGCTAAGAGAAACTGCAACTGCGTATGATCTTACTTCAGCTTTCTTTTGCTTTACAGTCCTGCGTAGGTCATTAATGTGAGGGTTGGTCATAAAGTTTTTCATCACTGTCATAACTGAAAGCAAAGTAGTTGCTTAAAAAAGGAGTACCTCTATTCTGATCAACCGACATAATTTTTGAGCAGACTGCAGTTCTTTAATACAGATCATGAAGTGTCCTGACCTTCCATTTCATATTTTCATCTTTCTGCCTAATTATAGTGGTTTTTCAGAATGGCACTGTTGGAATCCTAATTCAAAGATTTCTTTTGTCGGTAATTAGATCATTATTTTATGTGTCCCATAGCTGATTTGGGTTGGCCCTAGATACTTGCCTTTAAAATGTAAATGATAGCCAATAGCCAGTTGGATGTTTGATATGGTTAAAATGCAAGGGGATTATGTTTTTCTATTCATTGCGTTTCAACCATTGCTGACTCCACAGAATCCCTTGACTCTTGAATTCTGGAGACCTGCAGGAAGATGAAAAATAAAGCATTCTGTTGCATTGTTCTAAGACCCCTTAACGCTTACAGGGAGAAACAACACCAAAACAATAATTACACCTAAATCCAACTGTATGACACTTTTAGCAATTAAATAAGGTAGCCCTCAACTTATAACCACAATTGTGATCAGAATCTTGGTTACTGAGCGAAGTAGTCATTTAGCAATCCTGGTATACCTGCTTGTGGCTATTAATTGATTTTGCAGTCGTTAAGCGGATGAAATCCCATGTAAACACCAGAGCTGCTCACCCAGCCATTAACCAAGCAAAGCTGCCTAGGCCTGGAAAGCCTCATCCACTTCCAGCCTGCCAGCTGGAACAAACAAACAAAGCTGCCCAGACCCAGGAAAGCTTTGCTTGAGCTGATAGTCTGAGTGGGAAGTGAATCTTTTCTGGTCATAGCAGCCTTGTTTGCCTTCTGGGCCAAGTGAGCAATGAGATAGGTAGGTGGAGGGAGCTGCAGCTTCCCTATGGTTGTAAGTGGAGGTGGGCTGCAAAGGATCTGAACTGTTACCACATGATAATTGGTGGTGCTGCGATGATTGTAACTTTGCACATGGGTCATAAGTCCCTTGGTCCACCACCATCATAATTTCAAACAGTTGCTGAAAGAATGGTGGTAAGTCAACCATTATCTTTAGAAGCTGCACTTTCATGTGTCTTCTGAGAGTCACAAGATCTTGTCAAATATGAAAATGTAAGTACATAATACCTAACTCAGGGTCATAAAAACAATAAATAAAACTGACTGCTTTTAAGATTGCTATGGAAGAAAATTTGAGGATATTTTCCGAAGTTTGGATAGTATAAAATATTTTCTAAATTCTCTGTATACTTGTATTCTATAGAATTTATAGAAGGAGTCTCCCAGTTCAGTGTCAAAGGTGACAAGGAGCAGAAGTTGAGGTGTAAGTATATTATATTTTGTTAACCAGAAGCTACTATGCTTAATTAGAAAGTTGTTTTTTCTGTTCTTCCCTCAATCTTACTTTATAAGTCATTGTAAATTTTAATATACCTTGGGTTAGATAACAATTGGAAGATTCATCAACATGATTTTTGTATTTCTGAGGTGAACGGCTTTTATATAAAAATAGCTATGCTAGTACGTCTCCATCCCTCTTTTTTTCCTTTTGGTACTTTGAACAGTGAGATATTTGCTAAGAAATAGTGCATAGAATTTTTTTAACCTCTTCCTTAGCAATAACATATAGGAGGAAATTATACAGTTCCATAGATGTAACTATTCTTGCTGAGTTTTAGCAATGAGAATTTGATAAGATATACAAAGTATGTTTTAGATTGTGCAAATTACATTATAATTTATATAAAACCCATGGAAGCAGGGATTTATATAAAATAAAATATAAAATAAAGTAGCTATTGGCTATTTGTATAGTGATATCAGACTTTTCATAACATTATTGACTTAGTTTTAGCAACCTAGAACTAAGGAGAAATTTCTTGACAGTGAGAACAAATAACTAGTGGAATAGGTTGCCTTCAGAAGTGGGGGGGGGGGGGCTCTATCACTGGAGGTTTTTAAGAAGAGGTTGGATAGCCATTTGTCCAGAATGGTATACGATCTCCTGCTAATGCAGGGTTTGGACTAGAAGATCTCAAAGATCCTTTCCAACTGTTATTCTGACTGAAATTTCAAAACATCCTTTTCTGTGATAAAATCAAAACCATACTTCAGTTTTGGAACACACAAAGTGTTCTTTGGAACACACAAACAGTCTTATTTAATTAATGGCCTCACTTGCTGACTTTGACTACTAAGTTAAGAAACACCTAGGAATATTTAAGCTGCTAAGAATTTCCTAAGCTATTCCTTAGAGCAGGCATCCCTCACCCCTGAGCCCACTACCAAGCCATGGCCTATTACAAACCGGGCCACACGAGCAGTGGACCAGCATGCATACACACAGCTCAATTCAGGCAAGTGGTGGGCCAATGTGTGGCCTGGTTTCTTCTGCCCCCCTTCCCCCCCAACCCAGTTGCCAAGCCACAAAGGTTGGGGACTGCTGCTGAATCACACGACATGACCACACATGGCATTCTATCTGCACAGGTAGTTTTATCACAGTAGCAATAGCAATAGTACTTAGACTTATATACCACTTTACAGGGCTTTACAGTCCTCTCTAAGCGATTTAGAGTCAGCATATTTCCCGCAAGAATTTGGGCCCTCATTTTACCCACCTCGGAAGGATGGAAGGCTGAGTCAACCTTGAGCCAGTAGTTCTATCGCAGGTAGTAGTCAGAATGGATGAAGAGTTGAGTATGAAAGAATGGGAAAACAGGCTTGACAAGGTGTTATAAATAGAAAACCTTTCTCCACCCAAGTTTGTCACAGATAACTGGTAGGACCAAGAAAGCAAAAATGACCCAGATTTCAGTAAGATTTCTTTCATGCTATGATAAGTATGGAATTCTGAAAAATGTAAGAATTTCCAAGCCTGAGTTATACTGATTCACTAAGGCAAAATCTCTTTGAAAACTTTTTCCAAGTTCTCTTAGTAGCTGCATTGAATTGCTTCTGTTAAAATAAACATTCAAAAGCCTCATGCTCAGCTTTTCCAGACTCTCAAAAAGTCTTATTCAGAACTGTATTTTTTTCCCCTTGGTAGTTGCCTTTCGCATCTATGACATGGACAAAGATGGTTATATTTCCAATGGGGAGCTTTTCCAGGTGTTGAAAATGATGGTTGGGAACAATCTCAAAGATACCCAGTTGCAGCAAATTGTAGACAAAACCATAATAAATGCAGATAAAGATGGTGATGGAAGAATATCCTTTGAAGAGTTCTGTGCTGTAAGTGTATTTTTCCCTATCATTGCAGTTAGTATTTTCAGATATCCAATAGTTTATTCAGCAACTAATGTTTCTGCTATTTCACCTTTATTTGGCAGTTCTCTTCACTTACATGTGTCATTATAAGGTGCATGCTTCATAACGATCACGTATATAAGTATTCTAAAATATTCTTTTCAATACCCACCCACCCCCAGTTTAAAATAATCAGGTTGATTAGAAAGAATTGAAAGAAACCCAGAACTATAGTTCCTTTTTCCCTATTATGTAATTGGATTCTAGGCCAATTACATCAATTTTATCTAATGTATTAACTAACTTATGGTACTCACCATTTATTAATATTTTAAATCTGATTATTCATGTCCTACCTGTTGTTTCATGTCTTTTTAATTCTCACAGTATTTTTTATTAATATTTCAGGTTGTAGGAGGCCTAGATATTCACAAAAAGATGGTGGTAGATGTGTGACTCTTTATGATACTACCCAACACTTTTGCTTTCTTCTCCATCTCTGAAGATCTGCTCAAGACGTCCAGCAATGCTCTCTGTGTATTTAAATGGAAGTATTTTTCTCTGTGAAACCACATTTTCCAACATGAGCCTCATGAAGCCAACTAAGTGTTGTTGAACTTTCATTCTCTCAATAACGCAAGTGTAGCACTTTAAAAGTCTGAAGGACAGCAAAATGGAAAGAGCATATCAGTGTGGTGGAGAAAGGGAAGGGGGTTGGCTTTTTAATTTATTTTTCTCAACTTTTATAACAAGAAAATATCTATATATATGTGTGTGTGTATTTATATATAGATATATATATGTTGTGCTTTCTATTTAGTAGTTAGGCAAGCTTTAATTTAATATACTTGATTTAGGCATAAAACTAGAGTACAAAAGTGCCAAGCAGATTATTATATAGTACAACACATATAGATATACATCTTTACTTTTATGTCACACAGATACACACATGTAGGCAGATATACTTCAGAGGAATATAATGTTTTAATGGATGTTAGGTCAACTTTTTCCTGTGACTGTTTCAGATGTTTATACATTGACTGGCTGAAATAGAATCATTTCCTGTTAATTTATCTTAATTACATTTTTGTATGACAGGAATGTAGATTAGTTTGTGAATATATGTACACTATTTAATAGTATGTGCATGTATATGTACGTACACATACTATTTATGGGTATTAAAATAGCGAGGCATGTTATAAAAATTTAATTGCCAAGAACTAGGTTGCATGTGCAAAAAGTTGCTTACAATCATTTCATTTTTTTCACTTAATGAACACAATTGTGTAAAATAAACCTAGTAAACATTGGCTCTTTCCATTTAGATAAAACAGTTGTAAACACACTTGTTTTTCAATACTAATCTTAATACAAATTAGGATTCTTTCTTAGGTTACCTCCTGCAGTGAGATTAAAAAATCTCTCATGCCATTAAAATATCTTCCAACTATATAGTTTGTCTAAAGCATTTAATATACTAATTTAAGTTGCATAAAACCTGGTAATATTTTATATATGTGTATATAGGTTTATTACATGAGAAACATTAACCTCTGCCATAGGAAAAGGGGTAAGGTTCACATTATCTTTTTTTTTAACCTGATCTTCAGTTGGAGAATTTTTTTTCTAAATTTGTTTTTATCATGACTTGTAATTGACAGTAACTTTATATGTGTGATATAAAAGTAGCAAGGCATGTTATACAACTTTATATCATTCTTTTTCTGCAATGGTACTATTGGCTAAAAGAAAATTGTTAGATTTTTAGGATAGTACGCCCTTTCCTCTAGCAATTTTTCTATCTGAAATGTTTTATAATCCGCAATGGAAAGGCAGGTTGTTCAAACTTAAATCGATTGCCTCCCAGCCAGCCATAGCTGTTCCTTCGATTGAGTGCTGCACATCATGGGCTCTGTCTGTGAGAGAAATCCAGGTGCTTGGTGTCCTTGCATGACATGAAGTTTTGCATGTAGATCGATTTGAAATGTTCCTCTTGTTTACATGATTTGCATAATTTAAAAAAGATGTTGCCAAACTTTTGGTAAATGTTAAAAAAAGAAAATCTCCACTACATGTATCTTTCTTCCTCTGGATCAGTATGTGGATTATAATCCCAGCCAGTGGTTGTATTTGTTCCATTGTCAACTGCCATGTGCTCTGCTTCAGGGGGAACTAGTCTTTTGTGAATTTTTTTGTACATAAATATTTGTTACAAATATTTTAGCGATTGCTTTCTATTTCTTAATTGCTTGTGCATATCCTTCCTGGCATAATAGAAAATAGTGCTAATGTTACTTTCGTACTGGGGGAATGAGCTTTTTTAGGTTGTGTGCAAAAAAAAAAGGGGTTATGTTGAATGTTTAGATTTTTCCTCTGCATGCTATACATACATTGTTGGAACTATAGGAACCTTCATAATGTATGAATAAAAATAAACTATTTGAACTTTACTGCATGGTGTTAAAGCTTCAGTTGAAAAAAATATTCTGAATTTCAGATCTGATTGTACTAAAATTTGATGCTTTTATGTATAATTAAATACCTGTAACAATATTTGCCCATTTTCTCAGTGACAGTTCATTTAACATCAATTAACATCAGATTCAGTGTTTATAGGGATAACCAGTTCCCAAAGTAATTTTTCTTTTGTAGACATGTTAACTATCTTGTATTAGTGACTAAGAACAGTAAGATCAAGACACATTAAGCTGTAATTTTATGGAAATTTTTGGCACGCTTATGGGGAGAATTTTATTTGGCCAATTTTATTCTTAGTTCCATGGTAACACCAATTTTACTTTAAGCATAGCACTTTTTATAATTTTGCAATCTTGATTCATTGCACATATGAGGGAAAGTTCCATCTGAAAGGTATCTACTGTAAACATCAGGGAATAATGAATTCAGGATTGAATACATGTACTTGTCCACGCCTACTTCAACACAGAATCTTACACTTAAAAAAAAAATAGTATCTTAAGAGCCTCATATATAATTTAAGAGTCCCCTTAAATCTGAAAAGTGGGCTTTTCCTGTACTATTTCTGACGCTATTATAAAACATGAGGGGCTGTAACTACGAACTGGCACCATACAGACAATATATAAGTTAAATACTCAACAGTCCGATTTGCAAATTGGCATTAAGGTTGAATAAGTTACTGGGAATTTACATAGTAGTTTTAAGGGCTGGTTTGTGGTACTAAAATTAAAAAGTTTACTATAAAAGGATCTTTAGTTTGCTATTAGCAAGTCCTTATTAGCATGTGCATTCATGGGGTAGGACATCTTTTATAATGGATATTCATGTCCTGAGAGACAGTTTGGTGTAGTGGTTAAAGACACCAGGCAGAGACCGAGTTCTAATCATGCTTTAGGTAGAAAGGTAGATGGGTAACTATGGGTCAATACCATTCTCACAACTTTAGAAAAGTCAACCTACTTCCTAAAATGTCTGCCACAAAACAGCAAAGACTCGTCCAGGCAGTTGTCAGGAGTCAAGACTAATTTGAAGGTGTAAGATTCCCCTCCATTTTTTTCTTTAGATTTCTTTGGTGTCCTCTCAAGTCTAGTTTGCATTCTGTATGCTGTAGAATTAGAAAGGCAAGTGGCCCTAACTGAAAATTTGCATATCTCCCTCTGTAATGTCACAATATTGAAAAAAACCTTATTTCTCTTTTTCCAGGAAGGGAGGTTATCAACATTCCACAAAAAGAGGGAAAAACATTTGTGATTGGAAACATTTGATCAATTCATTTTAACATCTGGACAGTTGTAGTTAGATCTTTGTAGTTTGCTAGTTTACTAGTAAACTTTAACCATAAATATATTTATCAGCTAAATACAATGAGCAGCCCCATTCTGCTTTTTTTTTTTTTAGAATAGCTCCTTCCCCAGCCATCTTTGTTACATTTCGTATCTTAGCATTTTAAGAGTGTTGGGAATTTCTGATAAGTACAATGCATCCATACTGCAACATACTATCCAATGTATTGTGTTCACAGCTGTTGTATTCAGTTAACCTTGTATCCATTCAATGAAAAAAACTGACCTATTAATCATGTTAGCTAGAAGGAAATTCAAGTACCAATTTTTATTGGACATAATTTCATTTGAAACGCTTGATGATAAGATACTTGCTTGAGAACATTGCTGTAGCAGTTCTATTATATACCAGTTGTGTTGGAACTGAAAATTGCTATCAGTTTACTAGGGATGTGAAAAATATTCCATGCATAGAACTGCTAGTTTTGAGTGACCTAGGCATGAATTAATTCAGAAAGAAGTGTTTTGGGGCATGGGAAAAAGTGGAAAACCCAGGGATATTGGTGGTAACCGGAAACAAAATGCAAAGATCAGAGGAACGAGCAATTCAGGTGGGTATCTCCACTGGAAGCTAAAGATGTGGCAGTAGCTAGCGGGAAGAAGGGCAAGGGACACTGGGAAAATAGGTAATCTGCCACAAGCCTGGAGGGAAAAGAGGCACGGCATATCAGCCTTGCCCAACTCACCCTTAAATCCTTCTGAATTTTGTTTCAGCCCAAACTCTGGACAAACAAAATATTCCAAATTTTGGTCTGGCTGAAATGCCACCTGCTTAAAATGTTTTAGCAGAGCTTCTGAAACACAATGTGTTTGCTTTGGATTTTAAAGAAAAGCACATTTTTTTGTAATCTGTATTTTGACATTGCTTTCTTCAAGTGTTTTCCAGTGTCTTGTGTAGAAGCGTGTGACTTCAAAAACCATGGTCTTAAAATCTTTCTGCTGCTCTGCTTGCTACTGCTCTAATATTGCCATAAACTTTAGATGGAGGACTTCCTGTAGAAGAAAACAGTGCATTAATACAACTGATTTATAGGTAATGATACAATATATATTTAAAATACAGCAAAAAGTTTAGAGTTATCATTAGTATAATAAAAACAATAAAGCATTGATTTAAAAATAGTATTTTAGTTCTCAGTACAAGCTCTTACAAGGCAATGTCATGCACACTTCTGAGGGAGATGGGCATTGTAAAAACATGAAAGTGTGTGTGTGTGTGTGTGTATATGAATATCTATTTAAAATTAGTACAGCTTAGACCTTTTTCTAACTAGAATACTCCTAAATGAAAATATGCTAGTTTATATTAAATACAAAATTTATGTATTTAGGTTAGAATTTAGATGGCAGATGCAGAATAAAGGTAACAATGAAGCCCACTAATGAGCCATCAGTTTGATATTAAAAAAACGTCATTTCTTGCTTCAAAAATACCTTCTAGTGTGACATATATGGAACGCAGCCATTTTGTGCATGCATCTCAGTTTTTCTGTTTGATTACCTATCCTTGAAAACTGAGTTGTATAGGGAAGCAGCCTTTAGTTATGGCTCCTGATCCATTAATCACTGTTTATAGTCCTTAGATTATCCCTTCCCCTCACAGAAATGTCAAGTTACATTTCTCTAACCAAAAGCACTTCCTACTTGCAAATCTTTGCTCATTAACTGGCATATTCAAAATATAACGTTAACAAAAGGAATACAAGTTTTACCTAGAATGAGATTGCAAATGGCTGTCCGTGCCATTTTAATGTTCTGGAAAGATCCTAAAATATGAACTTTCCTGTAATTAAAATTAAAAGTTCTCTTCACATATAAAGTTTGAACATCTGAAAGAATTCTTTTATTCACTACACAATCTTATATAGCACTTTATATTTTTATACAAAAGCAGCTCCAAGCTAAATTTATTTCCATAAGGACAAGTTTCAGCAACAGGATATACTTTGCCTTTACAAATCTTTAGAAATGTTCATGACATAATGCCGTCCCCATTTATTTCATTTCAGATCCACTATCCTGAACCTTCTGTTGGAACACACTGAATGTCTTAATTGAGGCTCATTAACTCTTCAAGATTGTTCTCGTATTGCATTATAATACAGTTACTATTCTACTTTTAAATAGTTAGACAACCCATGACCCTTTGGGTCATTTCTAAGATCCTTGCCAGATTCCTTAATGTCTTCAATAATGGCAGAACTCTTAAAGTACTTAAAAAGTTCTTAAAATTCAAAGAGACATTTAGAGATACATCTGCCTTGAAAGTAGCTCATGTATAGCATAGTGAAACATCAAAAGTTGCTCATGGGAAATATTTTATGAAATTTTGTATTATCATAGAATGCTTTATGATTATTTTTATCTCATGTTTTATAAAATTTGCCAAATTTCAATTCCATGGGAGTCATGGGTCTGGATTTTGTATGTATTTTGTAAAAGTTGGCTAATTTAGGTACCTTGACTCAAATATCATTGCCCTATGGTGTTTTATAGTTAAAGGAGTGTTTTAATATTATAGATACAGCTGCTATAGACACTGAGACACACATACCTGATTGTGATATTAAACAATTTAAAATAATGCTCATAAACCTTTTATATTGTACATTTTTTTGTAATATGTTGATTGATGAACATTAGAAATCTTGGCAGATGGAATATTTTTAGAATCTCTGAGCCAATCAAATCCAGGCATTATCATTATATGAGTAATAACAATGCAGCATATCTAGAGGATTCATCTGTCACAAGCGATGCATGCAAGCATATCAATTTGTATATATACTACATTCAGCCCTAAGATATACTGTAAAGTCCTTAGGGAGATAAATAGTTTAAAAACATGAAACATAAATATAAATGTTTTGTGTTTTCAAGGCAGTATTTAAAGATCATTTTAGTAGTGTCTTATTCCTGGAAATTTATCAGTAGGATCCAATAAACTGAAACTTCAGTTTTAATATCCAGCATGTATAATAAGCATGACAAAATTATGAGGTTCTGCAATTGCTTAAAAAATACAGAGGACTATTACACTAAAACCTGGAAGTTTATTAGCCAAGATTCAAAATTTAAAAAATTGGGAACTGTATAACACTTACGAATCTGCAAGAACTATTCGTGTCCTTGTTACATTTTCAATAGTAAATTTGGTTTTTCCTCCTTTTCCAGCAATTCTTCCTATTGCTCTTGAAAGATGATCTCCTTTTAAAGGTTTGACTAAAAAGAAAATGCTGTTTTAATTATTTATGTGCCATTTCCCTGGGCCATTTGTCTACATTGGAATCCAATGAAAGGTGATTGCTAAATCTGAATAAGTGTGACTTATTTCACTTAACAGTCAAGTGAGAACCAGTTATTTTTTAAAAATAT
>JANHFL010003068.1:115365-130727 GCA_032468155.1 Oxyrhabdium leporinum
GTTATTTTTTAAAAATATATATTTCAAAAAGATTCACAAAGTTCTACTCTTCATTCCCCCCATATTTTAATGGGCTATGCTGATAAATAATAACAAGAATTAAGATGACAGGATTCTACCATTTTCTCAACACTTGTCTCAGGTACACTAATGAAACAAGGCAATCCATAGAAATGAAACCCAAATCTTTGTTGATATAGAAAGTCTGTAACAACATTTAGAAATATGTATACATATAAACAACAAATATGTTTTCGAGAGACTGCTGAAACTAGAATAAATTCCATAATTGTAATCACAAATCATTACTTTAGTAACTTAACAATATACCTCTAACAATGCTTTTGCTGTTCAATCTGTATTAAAGATTCTCATAATAACTCAGCAGAAGGCCTAACTGTAACAGCACACAATAGTTGTATCTTTTGAAATCCACAAGACAAGTTAACAGTTACAAATGAAGGCTGGCAGTTTTAACTGAGGAATGGTTCAACTAAAAAAATAAATCAGTGGAAAATGATATTTCAGACCAAACAATGTGAATACAGGTTTCAAAAAAATTTTTCAGAGGTTATTTCAGATGTATTCCTATCAATGAACAGTTCTTAACTAATGCATCTCACATCCCCTAATATCCATTATTGTTCTGATCTTTTGATATACTGATTTTCATACTTACCATCTGTTACTTCAAATGATTCTAGAAAAAGCTCATCTAATCTGATTAATGCAAGTGCATCCTGAAAGAGAAAGCACAGAAAATAATAACTATGGCTTTTAAAAATACAAGATCAAGAACAATCACTAGTAAGTTGCCATTGTATATCGATTCTCTAGCTTTGCATTACCAAAATAATAAAAAAGGCTAGAAATCTGAAATAATGGACAATAGTAGTAAGTTCCCTAATATGCACACTTATAAAAATACTTCAACAAATACATGCCACTACACACTACCACCACTACATACCATGCTGCAAGTCATCATTTGGCAGGAAATTACCTGCCAATTAAAATGTTCCTATCCTATTGGTTTTACCATCTCAAAATACTTTCTAGACTATTTCCCAATTTATTTGCATATGCTCACGATACACTTGTCCAAGCAAAAAGCAAAAGCAAGTTTTGACATTCCATCTATATTGCATATGAAACTTCATCCCCTGAGACATTTATTTATTTAGATAATTTATAATTTATATAACTGCCGATATCACCTAGGTCCATGATGGCGAACCTGTGGCACACAGAGCCCTCTCTCTGGGCACGCGAGCCATTGTCCCAGCTCAGCTCTGCCGTGCATGCCCAGGCCTCCCACCGGCCAGCTGGTCTTTGGGTCTTTGCCATGCATGCGTGGGGGGCAGGGTGCTTGCTTAGGGTGCACATGCGCATTGCATTTTGGGGATGCGCGCACGTGCGCTTTGGGCACTTGGTGCTGAAAAGGTTAGCCCTCACTGACCTAGGTAATGTACAAAAGGATAAAAACCAGAAAAAACAACACAAATTACAAATAAATGTAAACATTTTCTCTACAGATTCAGCAACTGGGATCACAAAACTTTAAAGCCCTCAGCTAAGTATCCAAAAAGAACAAAATCCTTAAGCCCCTATGAAGACACTTCTTAGATCTTTTCATTTCAAGTACCAGCAATACTCATTCATTCAATATTCATACAATGAAGTGAACTACAGTAGACGAGAACTTACCTCAACTTGAAATCCTAGTATAAAAGCTTTTACAAAATCGGCTGCTTTTGTCAAAGCACCTATGTCTTTTGTTTCTTTACAAGTCTAGAAAATAAAATAAGTTAAAATTTAGGAAGTGATCCTTGGGGAGATTCATAAAATATTACATGAAGCACCACAATCAACTCTCCTAAATATTTAATTCAATTCTAAATATTAATTTATAAGCTTCTATTAACACAATATTGTATTGCTCCTACTATATAAGACTATTTTGATACTTCTAATGAATTTTTAAAAACCCTCCAAATCTGTATGGGAAGAATTATTATAAACATATTCTACATTGTGGTCGCCTAAAATGAATTGATACATTAATTTCCAACCATTTAGAACTGACTTTTCCAACTCTTAATAACTCGGATCTAAAATGCTATTTTAACAAACCAGCAAGTTAGGTCCATTTTCTGAGATTAATGGAACAAACTAATTATTAAAGCATTCTTTACAGATTTAAATGCAGCTGTCGTATCACTGGGAAAAAATAACTAGTGAAGTTATGAATCAATGTATTGATCTACTTTACCTCATTTACCAAGGACAAAAACAGAAGGGAAAATTACTGTTTATCCATGCCAGTGGCATCCAAGTATAATTGCAATATAATTTGCTACTATTAAATCTGCAACATATTCTGGGTGGGAACCAGATTAAAAAGTTCCCTTTGTGAAAGATCTGCAGACAGGTATATGCTCCTATTTAAACAATTGAAGGATTATTTATTTCATTGGAATGCCTTCACACATAATGTAGCATTGGATTATTTGGAATTTTTATTGACCAAAATAATGAGGCTTATTAAGTCTTACTGCCAAAACATTAAGGTGATAACTTGTTTTAACAAAATATTTGTAATGCCAAAAATGAATTTAGGAGCTATTTTTTTCCCAACAGCAGACACAAATATTAAACAATATTAACTTTTCAGAAATAGTAGACTTACTATTTACCTTTATTTCTACATTCCTTGTTTTTAAGTTAAATCTAATTTGAAGCTGCAAATGTTCTACAATTGGTGTAAAAATTTTCATCCAGTTCTCTTTCAAAGGAGTATATCTGTTTGCTGGTACAGGAATTTTTCTCAATTCATCTTTTCCACACTAGAAAACATAGTAACCATCATAAAATTAAATGTTCAGCAAATAAAATTATTGCATGTATTCAGTCTATTTATGTCAGTTTACATATAATAAACTCCAGAAAATATGAGATGTAAAGTTTTTTTCTAATATTAGATATATCAGAGATTCTTGCCTTTAAAATTCTACCCTACTCAAAATGGAGAGCTGTGTTAGTTTATACTAGTATTAGTCTCTCTTATTCTGACTGCATCAGATCACTTCTGATTTTCGTTACTATAAACTGATGTCCATCTTATACAGATCTAACAAAAACCCTGATTTCTATATACAATATGTATGATGAAATCAGTCCCCCTGTAACAGTATACTAACGATCAAACAGAAAGTTAAGAGCCGCTAAAGCAGTGTAAAATGATAAATAACCCTTTGCTTCCAATCGCAGGGTGTTGCAGGTAACAACCAGCATTTTATCCTGCACCCGGAAGCCTACTGGCCCTCAGTGCAACTCACAAAGCAGAGGTGTTACCTGGGTGTACTGAGGCAGGCCCCTCAGTAAGGTATTCGTGCCACTGCATTTTGGAGCAGTTGAAAGCCTCCAAGGGGTTTTTCAAAGGGCGGCCAGCTGTAGAGGGCATTGCAGTACCTAAGCCATAAGGTGCCTAGAAGATGAATGACCATCTGAACATCCATCCATCCCACCCACATCTCCCCATCCAAGGAAGGGAGAGCTCTACAGGAGCAAGAGGCTGGGATGCACCGCCACCATCCTGGCTCTGCCACAGGTCACTGACAAGGGCAGCCAAGACTTCTCTCAGTACTAAACCCTTGCCTGGAACCCGACTTGGATTTCCACCCAAAGAGCTTTTCTCTCGGAGTGAACACCAAAGCGAGGAATGGGAAGATGGGGGTCATGCATACCCGCCCACAATATAATTATAATAAATACATCAAACTGAAGATGAAATCTGCGCTTCAAACCGGAGTGAGCCACACTCGGGTTTACTACCGGAATGTAGTATTTAACGTGGTATTGAAAACGCCCGCAAGTTAACCATTTGCGAATGCTTGCCATTCACATTTCAAAACGCAACGGCCTTTCCTCGAGAAAAAGCCTGGCCGCGAAGGGGAAAAACGTAACCTGCTCCCAGGCATTAAGAAACGATTCCTGGCGAGCCGTTTCTACTTCGGCCAGCCCAGCCACGCCACGCCAGAAGAGACTGGAGTCACTTACGGCGAGGGCTTCCCCGCTAAGAGGGGGGAAATCCGGCCGCTTCCTAGGCACCGGGCTCTCGTTCGTGTCCATCTGGGGCTCCCGGCGCCTCTTCCGCTTGAGGACCTTCGTGAAGCCTTCTTGGTGAGTTTGCGTTTCCATCTCCGTCGGAGGGAGCGACAGCCGCTCTTCGCCAGCGCTTTCCATCTCCACGTTTCGCCGGTTCTATCTAGCGCTATATCGACAGGAAGAGGCGGGGCTGCGTCTCGAGCCACGCGAGACAGCCGCTATAGAAGCCTTGCCGTTCCTCCAGTTCGCGCTCTATGGTTGGAAGTCGCGCTCTCTTTCCCCGCCCTATAACTGTAGAGAGGGAGAGGGGGAAAAAAACAAAAACCGAAGGCCTAACCTTGATCCTCTCGCGCCCTTACCAGGGAGTTTCAGGTGGAAAGCTGGTACTGCGCAAAAAAGGAGCAGGGATCAAAAAAAAACCTCGGAATCTCTATGATCTAGTATCCCGGATGTGTGGCCCTTCCGTCGCTTACGCATGCGCGGAGACTCTGAAGGCGGTGGTGGTGAAGGTTCCGACCCCGTCGGGCTCAGGGGCGGGTTGTTGCCGTCATGTCGGCGGGAGGCTTGCTGGAGAAGCCGCAGATCATCGCCCATGCCCAACACAGCTTGAATTACACTGTCTTCGATTGCAAATGGGTGCCCTGCAGCGCTCGCCTCCTTTGCTTGGGCAATTTCCCGCGCGGCACCGGCGTCATTCAGCTCTACGAGCTGCAAGGCGGCCGCCTCATCCTCCTCCGCGAAGTAAGGAAGGGAACGCCGCACCGGGCTGCAGCCCCGCTTCTCCCACAGGAGCAGCAAGAAGCCCATGAATACCAGCCTCACTCCCAGCACCATATACTTGCCAACCACGGTGTTAATTTGGCTGCCTTGCCAGGGCCGCAGGATACTTTCCTGAGCTTAAGTGGAAGCTCAGCCGTGGATTCCCTTAGGTTTTTTGTTTTTTTTTCCCCCGGCTGAGATCGAGGGCTGATATATTAATTCCCAACAGAAGAGAATATGTGTAGCTCAGGGTTGAACTACCAAGTCCTTGTGCTCTCTGGGCTTGGTTGTTTGCACGCAGGTGTTTCATTACTCAACTAGGTGACATCATCAGTGCTAGTGAGTGTGGAGTTTGCTCCCTCTTCATGTACAATAGCATGCCCTGTTAGAGTTGGTGGGATGTGGTTTTCTCTTTGGTAGTTCCTTGATTATTGTTATTGTTATTGTTATTATTTTTTTGCTTTATTGTTTGCCTAGTGTTAATCCCTGCTTTCTAGGTGAGGGTTACTGGAGGGAATGCATTCTGGTCTTTTTGTTTGCTTTTTTATTGTCTCTTGAATTGTCTCTAAATGTGTCTATTTTTCTGTATGTGTCTGATACTGATACAGAGTCCTTTAATGAGGTATCGGGATTTAGGTCTTGTGTGAATTACATAAGTTTATCAAGAAGTAACATCAGGAATTGGAATCTTTGTGTACTTAGTAAAGATTGCCCTATGTTGGGTGCACCCAACATTCATTTTCTTAAATAGGATGCCTGGAGTTTGCCTCCACTGGTATTTAATTGCAAATGAATGCACAAGGAGGAATAGGAAAATGACTTAAGAGTATTGATCATTTCATGTGATCCCCTTTTTCAACCCTCTGACAAGCAAATTCAAGTGAGAAGCCAGATTCACTTAACCATGTTACTAATTTAGCAACAGCAGATTGAACAACAGATTCACTTAGCAACTATGGCAAGAAAGATGGTAAAATGCAGCAGAACTCACTTAACAACTGTCTTGCTTAGCAACATAAATTTTGGGGTCAATTCTGGCCATAAGTCCACAAAGACTTTCTGTATTGGCATTAATATCTTTTAGCTATGTCAGCACCCAGTATTTGGCAAAGCAGTATATTCAAGAGTCACACATGGTAAGAAATGAGTAATAAAGAATGCCACACTGCTCACCATGGAAATAGGCATTAACTGTTCTTGTATACATAACACTCTACTAAACACAGTGCAGTTAATTACTGTAGCCATAGCAATGCAAGAGATGCACCACCTATTGGTCTTAAAAAGCTTTAAGGAGAAATAAAATCCTTTTCTATAGTAGATTGACTTCATAGACTACGAAATACAATACTTAAATCCTCACAAGGGGCAAACACTTCACTTTTTCCTACTTCAGGGAAAATGAAATTAGGTTTTAGTATTACTTTCCAAAAAGAAGCATATTTGATCTATAAGAGTTTTTTCTTAATATGAATGGATCACCATGAATGGCATTGATGAATTGTTGGCAGAGTGTTGAAATGGGGCATATCTACTTTAAAATGAAGCATTGTTTAGAAGAGCTTCATAATGTATCCTTTCCCCAAACTAGCTGGATGGGCTAAATCAATTACATTAGTATTAGTGTCCAAATTTTGATCACATGACCATAGGGATGCTGCAATGGTCGGAAGTGTAAAAACTGATCAGAAGTCACTTTTTCAGTGGCGTAATTTTGGTCACTAAACGAATGGGTATACGTTGAAGACTTACCTATATTTAGAAGCTTGAGATATGAATTGCAATTAAGAAATGACTTCACATTAAAAGATGTGTTTTACACCTTTTTTTACAAATTTACAAATTAAAGAGGTTTAGTAATCTCTAAAAAGCAAGCAGTACATACTCTTGCTTCTTAAGAAATTAAATTTGAAATATAGCCTTTTTTTCAATTATGGGAACTTGGATGACAACTTCTAATTTTTCTGTTTCATGTCTATTTAGATAATGCATTTAGATTATGCAACTAGAAAGAACTAGGCTAACAATTTGTAGATACATTCAAAATAAATTGGAGAAAACAAAGGAGAAAGTGCATGGGAGAGGCAGTCTTTATGCCTTTGCAATGATAAGCTTCTTTGACCTATTTGGAATTCTTCCCCAAAAAGTATGTATAGAACTGCAATCTTTATATCCCAAAATCTAATTATTAAAGTCAAACATGTTCATTCATTTGAAACCTAATGGAACTAAAAAAATGTGTTCAGTCAGTGTTTGACTCTAATCTGATCTAACAGGTAGAATAAGACATAAATTGAAAATAGTAATCATTCAATATAAACATTTATCTTTACTTCCAGATTGAAAAATCACGACCTATTAAATGTGCAACCTTTGGGGCTGCTTCTTTGCAACAAAGATACTTAGCTACTGGAGATTTTGGTGGAAATTTAAATATATGGTAAGAAATATTCTTTTTGCAAATTTGTGGCCTTTTATTGGACAACTTAAAGTCACTGTAAAACCAGTGTTCTTCATTGTCTTAAATATGCTTAATTTAGAACTGTTAGGTTTTTAGACAGCAATAAAACATTTACTTTGAAGAAGACTGAATTAATTTTATTATCTTTTATGGTTTTCTTTTTCTGAATCTTCCAGCCTCAATTATAAAATATATTTTAAAGCCCAGGTTAATTTTCAGACCAGTCTGTGATGCAGTACAGGTAGTCCTGATTTATGGTTGATCACTTAACGATCATTCAAAATTGCAACCTCCCTACAAAAGGGGATTATGATTAGGTTCTGAAGTTCTGACAGCTGCCTCTTGCTCCTCCCCATCATATGTTCACATTTTGAGTGCTCCACAGCATGGCTGCATTTACACCCATTTGCCCATTACCTGGGGTCACATAAGTGCATTTTACAATGGTTTTGCTAAAAACCAGAAGTAACTTCCAGTTTCTAGCAAAACTCTGCCATAGTAAACAATGACTTTGCTTCATGACCACAATGTTCATTTAATACTGTAGTGTTCCTTTTATGTCTGCCGTGTTCGCTTACTGACCACTGCAAAAACGGTTGTAAAATTGGGTTGGTGACATGACCAAACTGATTTAAGACCACTAAAACATGTGATTATAATGAGCAATTTATGATTTATGACCGTTGTAACGTGATTGTAATGGGAAGGCTCTATTATGGTCATATGTGAAGAACTATGTATAATAACGGTTTGTGAAAACATTTTTTTTTTAAATGTCACATTGGAACTAAATCATAATTTTGTATCTTTCCATTTTACATGGTGAGGTATAGTAAAGATAACTGATACTATCTTGCCATTGGTTCTCTCATCAGAAAATTTATAAATGGCACTATGTATCAATTTGATGACTATTGTGCCATGTATGAATAGATGAGCCTAGTTTTTAGACTTACACATTAAAAATAGTTTAGAAGCACTTTGAATCTTTTGAAAACATGTTTCTCTGCTACTCAGTAAAAGTAATCTGTCTTTTTGAAAGTTTCTATATGATTCTTAAATATGTGGTTACTTCAAGAATAATATTAACCTTAATAAATTGATTCCTTAAAGGAGCTGCATCCTTTCTCTGAGCTTATGTGAAATTCTGAAAAAAACTCCAGACTATTTTAATGAATAGAGAGGTGCTGTGACCTCAGGAAGACAGAATCATTTCTCCAGAATTATTTTCTAATGCATAGCTATACTAATTATATTTTAGATTTACTGAGAAATATAAATACATCTTTCTGATCTTGTACTGGGTAATAAGTAGATTTTATGGACTATCAGGAAGTGTCATGGGCAATAGGTCAAATTAGGAAATTCTAAAACTTTCAAAAAGATGAGAATGACAAACTACTTCCATATTGGCATCAAGAAAACTGTGGTATCCATATAGTCGTCAAGAGATGAACTCTAGATGAAGGAGATGTTTATGAACAAACACAAAGTAAGAGTTTCATTTTTGCTGTTTAGGAATTTGGAAGCTCCAGAAATACCAGTATATTCTGTGGAGGGGCATAAAGAAATCATAAATAGCATTGATGGAGTTGGTGGTCTGGGAATTGGTGAAGGAGCCCCAGAAATTGTGACAGGAAGTCGTGATGGTAAGTTAGTCCTCTTGCAATGCCCTTAAACAGGAGAACAAGGGAAGTAGGTTAGAATAGAATACAGATAATTTAAATCTGTAAAAATCTGCAATGTTATGAATTAACTTTGATTTTAAATTTAAGATCATCTTAGCTTTAAATTAAATGGAAAATACATATTGATGAGTTCCTTATGTTTTTTTTCCCATCAGACTGTCAAATCTGACAGATTGTTCTGGAAATCTGCATTCACATACTCTAAGCAGGCAGTTTCAATGAGTAATATATTTTGTTTGCATTCAGTATCAAATATTATGATTTCTCATGGAAATGATAGTTCATTGGCTGAACAATATAATCTTCAGTGAGCAGCCCCTGTGAACATAATATAATTTGTTTTAAGGTAATGTGTACTGTAAGGAATTCACCGCCCATTTAAGAAGTGATTATTATATATGACTCAAGCTATGAAACATTAGATGTCATAGAAGTATTCAGTCCTACTAATAAGCTGCCACACAATTATTTCTATCCCTTTGCAAAAGTAGTATATGCAAGTCCATTTTATGAACTCGGAAATAGGTTGCATATAATTGAATGTTTAAAATATTCAGTGCTTTTAATTAGGTATTTAATAATAGATACTAAGGTATAAGAAATCCTAAGATACTGATATATCTGTTTCAGAATTAAGGTTTTCCATGTACAGATTTTGATGGTGAGAAAGTGAAAAATATACATTTTAAGAGGCATCTCATTGTTAAAAAAACAACATGAGATAAAAAGTACCCCTTCACCTCTATACTCTGCCTAATCCCCCCTAGAAAGGTTGAACAGAGATAAAAACACATGGTTTATAACCCAGGCACTTATGATACTGTATTAACTATCCATACCTTGGGGAGGTAGGCATTGTCCTGCCTCCAGCTCTTCCCTGGCCTGGGATTGGTGGCTGGGTTGATTCTGACTTCAAGAGCAGCGGTCTGGTCTTAGCTTTCCCTGTATAATAGCTTCACAGCTGCTAGGAGACCAACCCTCTCAGTAGAGGGAGAACAAGATTGATGAGTTATAAAAGGAAGAAAGACAAACAATCTTGAGTTCTTGGAGTAAAGATGGAATATATCTAATAAATATGGATGGGAGAGAACATGTAAAAAGAAGACAGAAGAATGAAAATCTGTGTTCATATGTTGACCATCATCTCCCTGGCAATTTCCCTAAATGGCAGAAGGTGATCTTTTGTTCCTGGCCTGTCTAGTTGTATGCCTGTAGCTTCAGCAAATTAATTTGATAACTGCTGCATATTTTTTTCCTAGATGGAGCAGCAATAACTCTCTCCTATTGGGAGGCAAAAGCAACAGTCCTTATTTAGAATTCTGTATGCTGAAGAAGCTTTTGAACCTTAGTTTATTTTTTCATATTTTATAAAAAGCTACTGTGTGGGTAGATCTCACGCTTTGTAAAATGATACACAGCTTTGAAATAAATCAATGTAGGTATTGCTATAAGCAGAAGATCACTGAGGTTCAACGTTCATGCCTCTTATAAGATCTATTATACATGTTTTAATATCTCTGCTAATGAATAAATCAGTTGCATATAGTTTAAAGAAAAGATAGGTTTTTCTGAACAGTTCACATTTCATTGAAACGATGACATAATAGATCTGGATTGCATCCAAACATTAGAGCAAGCAAGTTAATTTGGTCGGCTTTCTCAAACTCTGCAACCTCCAGATATGATGGACTAATTTCCCACTATTCCCAGATACAGCCAAGTTAGGTGGAAATGTTGGGAATTGTAGTGCTGCTTGTTTGGAGCCCGTTGGATTGGCAAAAACTGATTTAGATCTGTAGGTAGTCTTTGATGTACGATCACAGAACTTCCATAACAGAAACAGTTCTGGGACCAGAACTTCCATAACAACAGTGGTTGTTAAATATTTTATGATTTTTTTTTGCTGTAGTCTTTAAGGAAATCACACGATTGTTAAATTAATCCAGCTTCATTGAATTTGCTTGTTGGGAGCGCCTGAGAAAGTTGTAATTGATGATCACATGACCCTGGGATCCTGCAACTGTTGTAAATATATGCCAGTTGCCAAGCGTCCAAATTTTGATCGAGGAACTGTGGGAACATTGCAATAGTCGTAAGTTTGGGGACTGTTCATGTCACTTTTTTTTTCATCACTGTTATGTCGGTCATTAAACAAATGGTTGTAAATCAAGAATACTTGTATTTTAGAGAAATTTAAAAGTATGACCTTACCTTATAAAGGTTTTTTTCTGTGAAATTGAGTTATTACTATTATCACATTTATTAAACAAGCAAATATTTTTGTGGAATATCAATGATAAGAAGGTACATATTTATTTTTAATCCATCAGATTCTGAAGGATTGAAAGAGAACAATCTTACAATTCCAGCTAAGCAGATTAAATTTGCTGATCATTTCAGTTTATGCCTGACATTCCATAGACATTTTTCACTCGCATAAACTTGGTAACAGCATTATAGGCCAGCCTTTTTCCATGTGAGAGTCCTCATTTGCCATATGATATGGTTACGAGATATGCTGTATGTTCTCTTTTGAGTCTCCATCGAACAGGATTTTCACATAAGTCATTAGAGAGCTGGAACGAACTGATAGCTACATGTATGAAATGAGAAAAGAGGAACACACAATAAGACAGTTATAAAAGTCTAAGACCAATTTATAAAGTATGTTTAAGCTGGTAGTATTTGGCTGATTTTGTCTGGGGATAGAAACATTCAGATCTGGTTAATCCTTGAATGGGGAAATTCTGGGGAATATGTGAGCTATAGGCTAGCCTGTGAAGCTGAAAAAGATCCCTGAAGAAGGTAATGACATACCACAAGCATATGGGTGAGGCAGGGAAATATTCATTCAGAGGTATGCCCAGCTCAATTTCAGATATGATCCCCAGGTAAAATATTTCCTTTTTTTTTTTGCTTTTGGACACTGACTTACCCTTCCTAGGAAGATGGGGTTCAGGGCTACCAAGATAACCATGAAGTTGTTCTAGGTGAACATAGGCCCAATTCATGTAGGCAGCCTCATATTAGATGTGATTTGTGTCTTCAACCAGCTAAAATGTAATCTGAAGACAGAACATTGCATTAGTTCCTTTGTGACAGTCAGATCACGCTCTGGTTTCCATGGTGGCATAAACCTCTGCAGAAAGAAGAGAGGACCTCTGACCTCTGTTCAGTCAGAAGAAATTATAGAAACATGGCTCATCAGAAAGACATTTGGGGATGGATATGATGATGCTAACATAATGTTGGCACATCAGACTGACTGAAATGTTATCTTTTATTAGTAATATTGTCAGTCATTGATGATTTTTGGAAATGAAAAGCCATAGAAGTTGTAGAAAGCAAAATGATAATGTGCTTTTATACTGTTACCAAGAAAACTACATGGATTTATTTGTGAAGTCACCAGGGGCTGAACTAAACTCAGACTTTTACACACAGATAACTCTGCTTGCATATGCATAATGTTTTCTTAAAAGCAAGCTGAAAGTGTCATGTAGAAGAATAAATACAAATTCATTTGATGGTTGCAGGGACAGTAAAAGTCTGGGACCCAAGACAAAAAGATTTCCCAGTTGCCAATATGGAGCCGGCACAAGGAGAGAGTGCAAGAGACTGCTGGACAGTTGCCTTTGGTAGGTCTGAGTTTCTAACCTGTTCATGCCATATAGAAATTGATCATGGAATTTATCTTGCTTCCCATTACTTTGTTCTCTGAATGGCTGTTTGCACTTTTAAAAAAATTGAAAAAAGTCTTTAGGTTCTTACACAAATGTAATATTTCTCTAATATTCATTAAAGCAGCCTGTTTTCAGGCTTCAAAACCTGAAAACTGTTGAGCGGTGTTGAAATGCATACATTTGTATGCAGAATTTGTGCTATATTGAAACAATAAACTCTGTTTGTGCATGGTCCAAAGCATTTCTTCAGAATAATTTTCAAATCACCCACAGTATTAGTGAGTATTACAATATTCCTTTTTTCAGATGCTCTGACCTGGAAAGCAGATGCAAATTATTAGGGAAAGTTGAAAAATTATTCCTCCAGAAATCAGGCATCAGTTTTATCACTTTTAATCATTTCCAGTATCAAACATCCAATTTGATATCAAACAGCCATCTTAAATATTCCAAATCCTGTTATTCAGAGGCAAAATATGTGCATTAATGTCTTGTTTAAAATAACATATAAATTCTGCAATTGCTACTTCTTTTGCTTTAGTTCTATGTTTTCTGAAATGATTTGTCTTATCTCAAAACTGTTTTACTAGAAATATATTTCCTTAAAATTGATCTACAAATACAGGATTGTTAGAATAATGGTTTGGTTATTATTGATTCTTTATCCAAATACTGTCATCTTATTTTAATTAGGCAATGCATATAATCAAGAAGAACGGGTTGTATGTGCTGGCTATGACAATGGGGACATCAAGTTGTTTGACCTTAGGAATATGACATTACGATGGGAGACCAACATTAAGAATGGGGTTAGACTTTTTTTCTTCTTCACAAATCTTTGAAGTTCTGTGGGAATAGGTAACATTTTAGAATTTGTGTTTGTTAGTTAATCAGTTTGTTTTATTTGATTATTAGACTATCAGTATGGTCAATCTGTAATGGAGCATTATGTCAGATCAAATATTCTTTAAAATAAACATGAAAATCAAAAGAAATTGTAGTTTCAGTGATACTATTAAATGGGAAATTCAGAAATATTGTTGAAGTGTAAAATTTTGTGAAATCTTGTTGCATAATTCTTGATTCCATTAGGGCTAAGCAGAAGAGGATACAGCTAGCTATTCTCTGTCTAGATTATGCATCCTTGATAGAATGTGCTTCTAAATAAATTGCATTATAGTTCTTTCTTGTAATGTGTTATTCAGTTGTAACATTGCTTTAAATTTCCAGGTCTGCAGTGTTGAATTTGACAGGAAAGATATAAATATGAACAAATTGGTAGCTACATCGCTTGAAGGAAAATTTCATGTTTTTGATATGAGAACTCAGCATCCAACTAAAGGTTTTGCTTCTGTTTCAGAGAAGGTAAGTTGTTTTGTTTAAAAAGAGGTTGCTAATTTATAGTCGGAGGTATTCTGTTGCCACATGCCATTGAAGGAGGGGATGGAGGTAGAGGAGGTAGCTCAAAAGCACTCACGCCCTAATCCTGAAATATTTGTCTCATGCAAAGCTAAATTCAGAATGGATTGGAATATTATTCATTTAGCTAACAAGGTTAGAAGCCCTTTGAGATGTGGAGAACAATTTATCTCAAGATGCACATCTAATCCGGAAAAAGGAGATTATGTTTGTATTTGTATCTAGCCTTCTCTGTGGAAGATGTACATTGAACAAGATGAACATCTCCCAGATGGAGTGCTACAACTGAATGAGCCACCTAGAAGAGTCGAATATCCATTTACATATTGAGCTAAATTGCTATCAAATAATTAATTGTGGCTGTGATAAATCCTGAGTTGTCTTGTATTTCCAGAAGAACTGTAGAGAGAAAAATGCTTTCTTATTCACCCTGGAGTTTGTGAATTGGAAGAGAGACTTTTGATGCTTCTATTTTTTTCTCAGTTTGCCCAGGCAGGAAATCAGCCCTTCTTTGCATGCTCTGGCTGCCTCTCCATAACTGTCTCACTTCTTTTTTATTAAACAACTTAGGAAGTATAAAAAGTATGTCTCATTCACCAAGCATAAAATGAAACTCCCCCAACTTCCATCTTCTCTGTAACAAGCAGAAAACTTAAGGGAAAAACTCTTACGTTTTACCGAATTAGGTACAGGCATGTGACTGCCAGAGGTACAACAACTTCTGAACTCAAGAGCTTATGCTGCTTGACGATTAGATAAGTGTGTGCTCATTCTTTATTGCACATTAAATCTGGGGCATGAACACAACTTTTTAGATATTCCTAATCACTCACTTTACTGATTTTCTTGAGGGTTTTAGTTTGTTATAGAAAATTATAAAAGAAATATATTTTCTCTCTCATTTTGTTACATAATTTTGTCGTCAGGCTCACAAGTCCACTATGTGGCAAGTTCGGCACCTACCCCAGAACAGAGATGTCTTTGTGACAAGTGGAGGAGCTGGAAACCTTCATCTCTGGAAATAGTAAGTATTTTATTTTCCATCAAAGTTACCATATTTTTCGGAGTATAAGACACAAAAGTGGGTGGAAATGTCTCTGGGTCTTATACAGTGAATGTTGCCGAAGTCCCGCCCATCTGCCGGCCCCCATCCTTTGGCCTCTGCCTCCCAGCAATTTGCCTCCTTGCAGCAAACAGCCTGTTTCAGCTTCAGCACAACCTGATTAGCAGAAGCAGCTGATTGTC
>JANHFL010003068.1:136823-154502 GCA_032468155.1 Oxyrhabdium leporinum
CTGTAGTTGTGAAATCTCATGAAAGACTGTTTGCCGGGACTTTGCTGGAGAGGAATTCCCTTTAACCTAAATAAAAGTGGTTTTATTGGGATGAGGAGTCTGCTTCATGATCTTGGGAAGCCTAGGTCAGAACAGCTTGGTGGCTTTACAATTTCATGTGTCTTTCATAGTTCAGTCGATGAACTAGCAGTAGTATTACTTTTCTATTTTTTATGATATGCACCACACTCATGGTACTTTGCCTTACTGACATCTGTTCAATTGTTTTCAGGGTGTCACGGATATGACTACTGGTATTTAGATGGTAAGCCTCCTGCTGCAGTATAGACTAACTGCCTTACTAAATCCAGCCTCCAATTTGGTTGGGTATTGCTTTTTCACAGTTTCTCTTTTGCAAGCAGCAGAGGGAAACTTCATTGCTCCCTTCCAATTGGGATTTGGAAGCATAGCACCCTTAGTTGCATCTAATTGTATAAGTTGTATATAAAATTGTACACAACTTTTATTTTAAAAAATATGAACAAAAAGTAAAACCTAACACAAACTAATATAAAGTGAGGAAGATACAGAAACATAAACGAAATGGCAAAAAGTACAACAAAAGAAAAAAAGTTGAAGAAAAATAGCAAAGAAAGAATAGATAGAAGTGGCTTCCTATTTTCTTTACATCAGTTATAACTACTTTATACATTTTCCTCTTTGTCTAAGCTGCATCATGACTCTCTTCTTTCTATAATCTATTAAATCATCAAAACGGTAAATCACAAGTTCACTTTTGCACCAAAAGTGCAAAAGACAGGAGGCTTCCAGTCACTAATGTAGATATTGTCTTTTCTCTAATCAAAAATTACAGAATTGTATTTCCTCATTTTAGCAAAATCTATCAATTATTAAATAGCATCAGTTTCAAATGATAACTTATTCAGCCTAGTTTTTCCATTTGGTATTGTTTCCCTAGTGACACTGCTTAATTATCTGTTTGTCTTTCACTTTATAACTGGGAGTATTTAGAAACCCATAAATATTTTTTGGGTTTCTAATTACTGTTTTTGTTTGGTAGAATAGCCTTTCAGCTGGTTTGTTGCTTATTTATTACAAGTGCTTCTAGGTCAATTCACTGCTAAGCAGTCTATACCATAACATAGAATCCACATTAAGTAAATTAAGATTCAGTGAATCCAAATGGTCAGAGAAAGTTCAGGAAGAAACCAAATGTCTGCCTATAAGCAGAAAGGACTTTTTGTATAGGTGGAAGTAAATTTGACTCTCCATAAGGACTCGTGATGTTGAGAGATTGCCATTTTGGGAGAAATCATCATGAACTTTGGTGAGATACAATTTGTTTCATTATATGTGCAAAATATTGTGCTGAGTAACACAAGTATTTTGGCACTGGGTAAACTGTATAGCAATCAGCTGTTCATTTGACAATTTTTGTGAGCATGTTTAATAAATATATTGACTTTCTAATTAACTAGAAATATTTTTCTATGAAAATGTTGTGAAACTACTCTAAATGATTAATTGACAAACTAATCATTTCTCCATTTCAGTTTTCTTTTAAAAATTACATAATTGTTCTTCTATAACTGCAGCAACATGTTTGTACTGCCTTAAGTCATTATTTGTTTTAATTTTTTCGAAGTTATATCCCAACCTCTCCCATCAAAACTCTTTACATCACATTATTCATCATCACTCTTTAAGTCACATCACATTAGGTCATGAAACATGACCTAATCATTCACAGTTCATACATTGTGCAGAAGTTTAATATGAAATGTTTAGTTTTGGTTTCGTCTGTTTTATGCACTCAGCTAAATCACTTTGATTCTCAAAGTATGAAATAACTCTTGATCAGAGCAAACGTCGTTTTTGAATATTAAAGGTGGGAATACAGATCACACAGGGTGCCATTGTGAATGACTGTTGTTGAGCAGATAGAGATGATGCAGGGCAGATAACCTTTATTTTTAAAAAGGTTTTTTTTTTTATTAGGATTTGAACTTGATAGGCCTATGTGGTCTTAAGTGTGGTAAAACAACATTGGTACTTTCAGTATTTGCTAGTTCTGCAATATATTAGTACTATCAGATTATATATTAAAGAAGTACTTCCTATTCCAGAATAGGTGTTCTGCTATGTAGAGAGTTGTGCCTTGAGGGTGTTTGGCCATGTAACTGAGTCTTCAATTTGATGTTAATCTCAAATGTTACCAGACCTCCTGCATTTAAGAGGCATGATCGCACTGCCTATATCACACTTAAACCTGCCAATAGAACAACTTTGTTATGAAAGTTGGTGATACTACAGGTAGTCCTCGACTTACAACCACAATTGAGGCTCAAATTTCTGTTGCTGAGCAAGACAGTTGTTAAGTGAGTTTTGGTCCATTTTACGACCTATCTTGCCACAGTTGTTAAGTGAATCAGTGCAGTTGTTAAGTTAGTAACACAGTTGTTAAGTGACTCTGTATTCCCTGTTTGACTTTGCTTGTCAGAAGGACACAAAAGATGATCACATGACCCCAGGACACTGCAACTGTCATAAATATGAGTCAGTTGCCAAGCATGTGAATTTTGATCATGTAACCATGGGGATGCTGCAATGGTCGTAGTGTGAATAATGGTCACAAGTCACCTTTTTCAGTGCCATTGTAACTTTGAATTGTCATTAAATGAACTGTTGTAAATTGAGGACTTACCTCTACTACCCTTCTTTGAAGGGTCCAAAACTTCTCTTATGTATCTTTGATTTACATTCTACAAGTTAAGGGCAGTGGTAGCCGTAATGCCATACTGTTTTGCTACTTCACGAACAGTATAACTCGTGTTTTATACTGTTTCTATAGCATGTGTGACAGTTGTGACCTATTCAATCTGGTTTGGCACCATTTGTGAACAGTCTTGGTTTTCTTATTTCTTGGTATTTTTCATGTAGTGAGTGTCATCTTGAAAATGGATCCTTCTGAAGAAGACTACCCCACAGAGATTCATGATTACCTTTTAGCCTTTGGAACAGCTGTTGGTTCAGTAGATGCAATGTTGAAGACAATGATGTCGATATCCAGAAGCGAGTTCCTCCAGAAGGTAAGAAGAGGATGAGAGCAAGAAACAGTTTGCTGATATTTAATTTTTGTTTGCTCCCTTAATGAGCTTCATTGGAGTGACATCCCAGCTTGACTTTCTGCACACGGGCATATTTGTTTGATTATGATTCTTATAATTCTTTGTTATCCACGCTGATGAATGAGTTGGAGCTTTAGAACACTATATCTGGCTGGCGCCAATTACAGAGTTAAAGTTACAGAGATTTAGAAGAATAAATAAAAATGACAGGGCTCGGTGCTTTCTTAACACTTGAGTGGGTTATTCATAGTGACTAAACAGCAAAGTATATTTCATGCTTTCCTTGCCTCTAGAAGGGAGTTCTGGTATGGAAAGTCCAAAAATGTTTAATTTAGATGGATCTGTGCTATGTATCAGGGAACGTTTTGGTTTTTGTTTTTTTTAAATAAGGGAATATATAAGGCATCCTTTGTTCCCTTTTTAACTTGCAGAAACAGCACAAGATGCTGCCTGAGTTCTTTGTACAAGTACCTATGTACATCCAATTTGTTGTTTCTTTGGGGCAAAATGAGAGCTCATATATCAGGAAATTTCACCCCTGAAGTCTTCAGCTTTTCAGTCAAAAATAAATTATGAGCACAACAGCTTTACGGTACAGCCCTTTGACAGGTTCCCTGTTCAAACTTGTAGGCTGTGTTTTTAGAAGTCCTAGAGGAACAAAATGATAGATTGGCATTGGCAGCCAAAACTGTTTTTGCCTTTTAATGTGCGGTCGTGATATTTTAGAGTCACGAATTGTGCAAAAAATGACAAGTGGCAGGTGTCTATAGTAGGGTCCTTCAACAGTGCCCACCAGAGGTTCTTGACTTTATTCCTATAATTCCTTAGCTGGCTGATGGGCTATGTGAGTTCATGCTCACCACAACTAGAAGGCTTTTGAGGAGAGAAACAACTCAAACAGACAAAGGTTCTCTCATTTTTCAAGAAAGAACACATACTCTGTTTTGTGAGAACAAGGGCAGTATAATCGATAAAAGACTAAACTACAGGTAGGGAATCCCTATCTGAATCTTTTTCAAAGACTTGTAAACTCATTTGTTCGCCGTAGGTGAATGAGTGTCTTCTTCTGCAGTATTGAGGCCTACCTTAGCCATGTATTATAAACATTACAAGGCATGCAAAATGTATGTCACATTGCATGCTTTTAGAACTGCTCTGTGGAGTCCCAGTGGTCTCTAGTGGACAAACTTCTTTCCATTTAATTTTAGAGCTGATATTAAGCTTACTCATATATTGAGGGTTTTTTGAAGTTTGAATAGCTATGTTTATGTTTATATAGGATACAAGATACAGAATATTTTAATAGGCATCTCAAAGTCAAAACCAGAGGTGGGATTCTACCAGTTCAGACCGGTTTGGGCGAACCGCTATCTCCGATAATCAGCTGGCAGCGAACTGGTTCGCTCCGACGATCAGTTGGACCCGCAAGCCCCTGCGCTTTACTTACCTATATCCTCTCAGCTGATTTGTGCGGCAGAATGGATTGCCGCCTCAGCTGTGTTCTAGTAACATAGAAAGTAAATTTTTTTGAAATCTCTGCACACCCGCAAAGCGCGTCTGCGCACATGAAGCATACAGTCACCAAACCGGTCGTTACACCGGTTGAATCCTACCACTGGTCAGAACCCCCACTTGCTCACCTAGCTATATGTTAAATTCTGTTCATTCCCAATTTTCTTAAACTATTTGAAACTATGATGTCAGAAACAAGAAGGTGAAATTTTCAATCTAGAACTAAGGAGAAATTTCCTAACTCTGAGAATCAGTGAAACGACTTGCCCCCAGAAGTTGTGAGTGCTCCAACACTGGAGGTTTTTAAGAATGGACTGGACAACGATTTGTCTGCAATGGTATAGGGCAGTGACCTTATTGCCACCGAGTGCCCAAAGCGCACACACAACCCCCCAAAATGCAATGGGTGTGCGTCCCCTGTGCATACACCCCACCCCCACACATGTCCCCCACCCTGCGCATGTGTTCACATCCCTGCGCATGTGCGTGCGTCCCCCCCGCATGCGTTCCACCTCGTGTGCATGCTCAGCAGAGACCCAAAGACCAGCTGGCTGGCAGGAGGCCCATACGCATACACAGCGGAGCTGAGCTGGGGCGACAACTCGCGTGCCCGCAGAGAAGGCTCTGCATGCCATCTCTGGCATGCGTGCGATAGCTTCACCATCACAGGTGTAGGGTTTCCTGTTTGAGTAGGGGGTTAGACTAAAAGACCTCCAAGATCCCTTCCAACTTCCGTTAAATTAAAAGTGGTTATGCTTGATTTCCCCTGCAAAGTGCTATTGTCCATCTAGCTTCAGGTTGAGGAAGGAATGGCATTCTCTGGATTTCATCAAGCCTGTCATTTAATCTGATGATTAGTGCAAAATAAAATGTTATGAAGATAATTTTATCTTTCTCATTTTAGCTAGATCCTCTTGAACAAGCCAAAATAGATTTGGTCTCTGCTTATACATTGAATTCAATGTTTTGGGGTAAGTATGCAGAGTAAGAGATATATAATGACACAACGGATGATGAATTGAGTCTGATGGCATATTTAAACATTAAGGATCTTTAGTACTCATATGAGTTTTAATTCCCCCTTTTCATTATATTTATATTGCTATTGTGATATTTATGATATTTTATGAGTTTTGTTGGAACGTGCGCTACCTGAATCTCTGGAACTGAGTGATGTCTTAGCAATTAAATAAATATAAAACTATTTTGTGTGGCTACTTGTGTGAGAAGTTAGCAAATAAATAAGCAACAAAACTGTTTCTTGTGTAGCTCCTTACATCTGCACTTAGTTTTGTAATACAAAAATAAACTCTTTCCCCAAGTCTTAAACATTTTACATTTTGATTATTAAGGATTTGGCAAAGGACTTTTCCAGTCATGCAAGTGATAATGTATTTCTGTAGTTTAAATACATAGTGAACAATATATTGCTATATCTTTCTAATTAATTCTGATAACCATAAATTCACTTTGCAGTGTACCTTGCTACACAAGGAATAAATCCAAAGGAACATCCAGTAAAACAGGAATTGGTAAGTTTCTTATGTTCATTACCATGCAAAATTCTTCTCATGTTGAGAAAATGGTTTGTAAAACTTTTGTGAATTCCAAACAAAGTTTAATTGAATTAAATATTAATTATTGCACATTACAAATGCAGTTTTCAGTCTTTTTCCACAAAGCATGTAACTGTCAGAGTAAGAAAACACTGCAGTACAGTTCTGTCATATTGTTAATCACCCCCTAAAAGGGGGTAAAAATTGTAAACAGTCTGTTTGGTTTAACTGCCAGTCAGTATTTTGATAGGAAAAACTGTGACAGCAGCATCAGAGAACAACAAACCTGTGTCTCACTTAGCGTAACCCTTCCATATTCACGGTGGAGAACACAAATGGTACTATGAATTGCTTCACTTCTACTGCAGATGGGGAATCACACCTTTTGCTGTTTGTTTGAGGGATCACTTTGTTGCAAATGTTCCTGTAGCAAAAAGCTTGACTACTACTGTATATCTGGGTTGTAAAAATCTTGATGACCTCTAGATGGCAGAAAAAACGGGGCTTTTGGTATTTCTTTGTTGCCCTTTAGCCAGTTATCCACAGTTTTGCAGACCAGATATGGAAGCCCTGAGGCAAAGCTGCCATTGGAGCTCATCTGTTCCTCATCTCATTTGCTTACCTTGCAAAACCTTGAGGAATACCAAGGCATAGTTTTTGCTCAAAATGATATTGTCGTTTTCAAAGTAGATGTTTTGATCTCAGCTCAATTCTCAAATAAGATGATCCTTTCCTTCTTTTTCATTTTTTTAAATAGTTTGAATTTTGTGCCAACCAACTCTTTCCTTGCGGAGTGGAAAAATATTACGTGTCTAATAATTATTTATAACTTCCAGTACAGTATGTTTTCCTATAAATACTTGGACTCGTGTTAATCTCTAAGGCTACCTTTTCTTACTCCTGCCTGCCTTTAAAAGTATCATGTGTTTGATTTACTAGCAAAGACGGGAAAGATTCCCCCTCCCCTACTCCAATCCCTCCATTAATTCATTTTCTCAGCAGTAAAGAATCCAGTTCAGCAACAAAGCTAAAAGCTTTTTTGGCACCAGTTATATGTGTTCTGTCCAGTAATTCTGCATTAGTGACATATTTACTGCCTACAATAAATCCTTGAGGTTTGTCTTATAATCCATTTAGAAGCATGAGTAGAGTGTATAAGGCTGGATATCGTAGAAATTCTGCTGACTTGAAGAAACAGATCAAATGATTTAGCTTGGCAGATAGAAAAACTACAGATCAAATCTACAATTGGCTACCAGAATTGTTATGTTCTATATATTACAGCTATCCAGATATGCAGCATTGTTAATACAATAAAAGGGTAGCTACAAATACAAGTAATAAGTAAAATCAATTACAAAATAAAATTCATAGGGAAATGTAGGTGTATGCATATTTACATTATTGGTTTGTGGCACTAGGTTGCTTTTTAAAAAAAAAAAAAAAAGCAAAACTGCTTTTGCTCAAGATTGACCAAATTGCCACTCAATTTTTTTAACTCTTTCCCAGGTCACATTGGTATGAAAAGTATGTCATGCTAGTAAAGCTCAATCACTGTTATATTTGCTGTTATCTTGAACTTCTCAAGAGGAAAGCAGTTTTTCTTCAGTTTCTTTAATTTCTTACAGACTTTATAACATATGCAGTGTGAAATGGGTGTTATTTCCTTCTAAAGTTCAGTTTAATGTCCATGTCGTGCATCTAAAAGCCCAATCAGCTAGTCTTTTTTATTTTGCTATTAGCTTGATACTGAGAACTGACTTCTCATCTGTCTGGAGAGAAAAGTATCTTTTCAGTGAAATAGTTATTTCATATTGGCTGATAATTCATTTTGTATATCATTTTTATTGGCTCTTTTTTTTGGGGGGGGGAGTATTAACCTGGTTGCTACATAACGCTAAGACATGATTTAAGACCATGTGTACAAGTCTGTGCAAGCCTTGATTTGTATTCCCCCTTGCAACAAGAAAGCTTATCTTGGTTTGTTATTTATATATGAACCAAGAACCATGCTATAAATCAGACTCTGATTTGTTCAGTTAAACAGTCTATGAGGTAAGCCAAATATTTTGTGATATATTTAGTGACTGAGTTAGGGTTATAATAGCAGTACAGAAATTCAAGGCCCGGCTATCTGGACAGGCATATAGAGGCTTATCCACATAATAATAAATTGTGATTTAGGATTAAGTGTGAATGTAGTCACTAATGTATTGGTTAGGTTTGCAGGTTGTACTAGACCATACTTTATTGAATAAGATACAAGCAGTGGTGGGTTTCAACCGGTTTCACAACCGGTTTGGTGATTTGATGCGCGCATGCACACACCTAACACGCGCTTTGCGCGCGTGCTCAGCTTCAAAACAATCAGCTTACCTTCTATGTAGCAACACACTAGCCACAGCTGAGGTGCGGCAATCCGTTCTGCTGCACGAATCAGCTGAGAGGATAAAGGGGAGAAAAGCGCAGGGGCAGGTGGGCAGGCCCAGCTGATCGTAGGAGCTACCAGCAGGCCAGCTGATGGATCAGCGGAGCTACTGGTTCGCCCGAACCAGTCCAAACTGGCTGAGTCCCATCCCTGGATACAAGGACTGGATCCACACAACCTAATTCAAAATAAATCATGGCTTTGTATGAAGAATGAAACCGCCCCTAGACTTGCATTCTCTTCTGATCAGTGGCTCCCATAATCTTGGAAGACGTTGCACAGTATAGATTTCCAACCTCTTTTCTGAAGTCTGATAGATCAGATCATTAATGAAATCTAGTGCCTATGTATATTCCTAATTTGAGGCAACTTACTTGAAAAATCAGTGTTCTTTTGGTGCCTAGAATAGAGTATGAATTGCTTTTCTTACTGTTCCCTTCTGAACCAGGATCCGTTCTTTAAAAGTGCTACAGGTATTCCTCATCTAGTGACTACAATTGGGAGTAGGAAGTTGGTTGTTCAATGAAGTGGTTGCTAAGTAAAATGGCACTTTAAGCACCATCTTAATTGTGAATGACCACTAAACAACGCAGTTGCTAAATGAGGACTTTTGCAGTAATATTATAATTAAACATTATAAACATTAAAAGCAATATAATAAAACCTTTGCAGTGATGTTGCAGGATACAGTTTTGCATGATTGCTGAACATTCCTGCCTTGTTCTGTTATTTGATTAACGTGTCATTAGAATAACAAATGAAATGGAGTTCAGACAGAGTTTTGAAATCTTTAGGTAATTTTAACATAAAAGACTGTATTAAAAGAATGTGGTTTTACAAGTAATTTTGACAAAATTAATTTGCACATTTTCTACAAAAGGCAGTAGTACTAAGATTTGGTATCAGACACATTTAAGATAAAGCAATTGCCTTGATTGAATGAACAGAAATCACTTAATTTTCCAGAGAGAGTTGCAACAATTGGGTGATTGCATTTGGCAATCTCTAAATTCCCTTAAAAGGAAACCATAATTAATCCATCAATTTACATTTTACATTTATTTTGTGTATGTGTGTGTGTGCATGCATCCGTGTGTGTTGTGTAAGGAGAATAGTTAATTGCTATTAAAATATTTAAAAAGATTTACAGAAATAGGGAATTCCTCTGTTAAGGGAATGAATGCTGGTGACTTGGATCAAAGAGTTAAAATTATAATTTATGGATTGTTCCTTTGCCAGAAAGTCTCCTAAACTAGGTTACTGATAATTCAGGAGTCCTTCCCTTAAATCTAAAAAGGGATGAAATAAAAGGAAGGATTGGAAGGGAAGGGAACGGAAAGCAAGTTCATTCAGGAAGCAGTTTTTAATTTTATATCCATTTTGTAATAATCAAGTATTATACAACTGTAAGTTCTTGGCCATCTTTTCACAGCTAGCTGGAAAGGAAGAATATGACCCCAAAATCTGATTATTTTTTAGTTGAGCTAGTGGTACAGTTCTACTTCCTATCATACTCTTTCTTATATCCTGACAGAATGATTGAGATAAAATGCAGTAGAAGCATGCAGTATGAATCAAATAAAATGTTGGTCCTACTGTTCTAGTGAAAGAAAAATCTCCTGTTTCCCAATTCCAAAAGCAATCCTTTTCAGAGATGCTGAGGGCTACCTCAGAAGTCTGGCCTTGGGGCAAAAGTGATGGCTGAGAGCATGGGGAAATTAACTGAGACCAAAATGGAGGTCAAAGCTGTCTTCCTATTTTGTACATGACTGCTTAGTCTAGACATACAATTGTCAAAAGAAGCAGAGTTCTCTTGGATTTACTAAGGCTTTGTCTGGGCCACACTGCACATAGCAGCTTACCTAAGTGGCTGCTTCTTCTGTTACCTACATCGTAAAAGCAACACTTAGCAACACTTCAGCCATGCTAGCATATCATAAGAAGAACCATGGTGGGTCAGCAAAGGCATATTCTGATTCTGAAATGACCATTCAGATGCTAAAGATTCCTACTCATGCTATCCAGCAAGAGACATAGTGGAACATTACATACATAGTTATTACTGTGGCAAGGAGCCATTGATCAGTTAACTGATTATTAACTGATTATTTCAATGTCATTCTTAGCAATCATGTTGATAGACATACTCCAAAAAGATCTTTCCCCAACCTGGCCCTTCAAGACTCCTGGTGGCATATCCATTGTTACTGAGTCCATTTACCTTGCTGTTGTTTCCTTGTCTCTTTCCTTTTAAATGTTATTATCTTCACTACACCTTTTGCAAATTTTATATGTCAAGAAAGTACTATGTGTAGTGCTTCTTTTTATCCAGCCTGAATTTCCCATTAGTTATTAAACAATATTGATTTGCAGCGTTAAGAGGAGAGGGTGGGGGAAAGGAAAACTATCTTAATGATTCACCCCAGATATAGTTTTTACCTCTATTTTGCTTTTCTTCTAAAATAGGAAATCTTACTTTAACCTTTTATTTTAGGATGGTTGCTCCAATTCCTTGATCATGGGGGTTTTGCATGTATTTTCTAGCAATACAATATCCTTTTTCAGTATACAGATGCTAAATGTAATTACACAATAGCTTTGGAGCAAGTCACTTTTAATAATTTTACTTCCTTCAGATTTGCAGCTTCATGCTTTTTAATAGGTGTTCAGTAGATTGAAGTTGTCAAGTGCTCTGTGACGTCCAAATCTATTTTTTCATTAATTCATTCTCATATGTGTATGTATATTTCAACCCAATGTATATTACTTTACATTATCTTGTAAAGGGAAGTGATTTAGGTTTTGTGTATGTGTGTGTATATTTCCTCCAGTTTGGAGATAACATTTTGGTGTTATCCACTGTTTCACCTTCTTTTAAAGAACCTAAGTGAATTGGGGTCAGATTCTCTTGTAATCTTGCAGAAGACTTAAGATATAAAACACTCTGACTCTGTTCTGTAATGGAGTATATGAAAATTTTTACACAAACTACACCTTATTAGGATTAAAATTAATCCTCTTCTTTGGAATTGAGAACAACTGATACTTGTCATATTTGCTTAGGTTACAACAATTTGATTTGGTTGGTAGTTTTAAAACCTACTTTTTGATTGTTTTGTCCAACTTCAACTGAAGGAAATGCCTAAGCAGAGTCAGATGGCCTTCCTATCTGTTATATTAGCAATAGCATTTGAGATTTGGATGATCTGAAAGAGAGAGTAGCTCAATAACATGGACACTTCACAGGTAGCACTGCCTAAGACAGGGCTGTCAAACTCGCAGCCTCTGGGCCGGATGTGTCACGCGCTGGCCACGCCCACGCCCGATTTAATGAAGGGGGGAAAAGTCACGATACTCATGTGACACTGCGAGTTTGACATCCTTGGCCTAGGAGATTGCTGTGGATATGGGCTTATCCAGAGAATTGTTCACTCATGTAACCAATGAAACCACCTCATGCAACCTCCTTCAGGAAAAGGGCATCTTACTTGGATTTTTTAAATGTATCTCTGATAAAACTTGCTTAACATTCGAAAGTCTCCACTGTATTGTGAAATACTGCTTGAGCATCTCAATAACTTCACTGTTGGCCTTTTTTTTCCATCTGACTTGAGTTTGAAAATATTTCTGCTCTTTTTGGTATGATAGGAAATGTGCTTCTTTATATTTTCATGTGTTTCAGGAGAGAATAAGAACATACATGAACAAAGTAAAAGAGATTGAAGAAAAGAAAAAAGCTGCCAAGCTGGATAAAGGCGCGGCATCAAGATTTTTACGAAATGCACTGTACGAACCAAAAACTCAGAGCAAACCTGCAAAGAAAAGTCCCATTCCAGCCAAAAAGAAAAAAACTCATTAGAATCTCCCTGTTTGATATCAATTAGGATTATTTTAATAAAGTTTTATATGTAATAAAATGGCTTTGCTATTTCTATTTTTTCCTCCTGTAGCCAAAACAAAATACTTTCTCTTGGGAAACAAGGGCATTCCTGCAGGTGCTCGGAAGGAGGAGGCTGGAGTCACCTAGCAACTGGACAGTATCCTGATTGGACCATGTGACTGATTTTTTTGAGAAAGTGACAAACTTTCACTTTCAATTAGGTAAAAACTGTGTGAATATTCAGAGTCGGTTTTCACCAACCTGTGCCAATATGACATATCCAATAAACCTATTCTTTGAGGAAATTGCCTGCCACAGAGTTTTGTTTGCTCTGTGTATGTTACTTGGAACCCTGACACAACTATGACCTGGATGACTGAGAATCTCCATAGATACCCATATTTGTGTTTCGGACATTTTTAGAAATATTTCACATGGTTATCTTTTTCCATCTTGGATCTGAAAAGAACATGTACATAGCGCACTGTAATTCTTCAAGTATTAGATTAGGACAGAGAAAACTCAAAAGTCCACCTTCAATCATAGAACTTACCGGGCAGCTTTAGGTTGATCACAATGTCAACCCATTCATTCATTCATTTGTTAGATTTAAGGCTGCCTGACTTCAGAGCAACTTTAACTCATCGGGTGGTGGTGGTGGAAAATTAGATGAGGGAGTGATATGTATGCTGTCTTGCTTGAAGGAAGGTCAAGATATAAATCTGATGAATTAAGGAGGTATGTTAAGAGAAAATTCATCAGTGCATGCAGGCTGCCTGTCAGTGTTTAAACACATCACTTATTTGGCAGGAGGCGTTGGAAGGGTGTTCTAGAGGAGAAACTAACTTATTGCAATGTGCAAACAGCTGTATTTATCAAGTTCCTTCAAATAATCTAATGGAAGGAAGGTTTTAGCCATTCAGTTTCCCTGCTGTTCTAGATGAATTGGATGGCTGTTACTGTTACTGCATTCTGCCCATTCACTTAAATGTCAATTAAATCATATCCCTCTCCGAATAAATCTAATTGTCATGCCTTCCTCCCTCCCTGATTAAAAAAATATAAACAATGTCTGCTACTTATTACCTCTAAACATTGGTGAATAGTTGAAATGCAGGAATTCTCAATTCATATAAATATCAGAGTATTTGCCAAAGTACCCACGGGATACTCTAATCATTTCTAACAGCACACCCTCTCATAAGTTTGACTCATAAGACTCCAAACATGAAGGATATGTAGGCCGTCACAAAGGATTATACAACGGTGCTTGGGGCTAGAGAATTACAGTATAGTGCTGCGTAGCAGGATGCGATAATTTATTTTAAGAAAAAAATACCGTCAAAGTTCTCTATCTGTAAGGTAAATTCAAACATTATATGGAATACATATATTGGACTTATTTTAAAATTAAAAAATAAGGAACTTCTCAGAGAGCAGATTAGGTTTCTAGTAGGTTATCCTTTCCTATTATGCATGAAAATGGAAGTCTGTTATCAGGAGGGTGTTTTCTTTGGAAAAGAATACCATTAATGATGACCTGTTTCAGTGTCCTGCTGTGGAAAGCTGGCAATGCACACTTTATGCTAAGCACAACTAACACTGGGCACCACAATTGCCAGCAATCCAATCATAGAAAGTAAATAGACTCATAACGTATTTACAATTGACTGGGGGAATGGCTAGCAGGAACACTGAAACTTGTCTTTCCTCCTCCTAAGTTTTTCATGATCTAAGTATTTTTAAGGTTCTGTGCAACCTCAGTACTAGAAACTGTTAAAATAATAAAGGATCTTGGGATGCTTAAAACCCTGGGGGAAAGCCATACCTTTTGTTTGAGGCTTGTTAGAAATCAGCCTAATACGTTGCTTTTTAAAACAGGTATATTTATTATATTTCATAAACATTAAAATATAAACTTATATAAAGGGGGAAACAGAGAAGCGGAATAATAGAACAGATTAAAAGTGACTAAAAATACACCAAAAATATAAAACAAAAGTGACCTCCAACTTTTTCAATGCAAATTTAGGAGTACAATATAATAACTCAGGGGTGTCAAACTCAAGGCCCGGGGGCTAGATCCGGCCTGTGGGGTGCTTAGATCTGGCCCACAGGGCTGGCCTGGAAATAGCAAAGGACCGGCCCGCAGTGCCTCTGCCACCGAAAATGCAGCCCTCCTGAGCTCTGTTTTGGCTGGCAGAGAGTTGCAGGAGGCTGTCCCAGCCGAAAACGGAGCTCAGGAGCCCATTTTCTCTGGCAGAGTGCTCGGGCCACAGGTGCGTGTGATGTCAGGCTGGCCATGCCCACCCCAGCTCCCTGAGGTCAAACACGACCCTGATGTGGCCCTGAATGAAATCGAGTTTGACACCCCTGTAATAACCTCTCTCTAGTTTAAATGAATAGCCAATATTAGCCAATAGCCAATATTAGCCAATAGCCAATAGCCAAACTAGCAATAGCACTTAAACTCATATATCGCTTCATATGCTTAACAGCTCTAAACAGTTTAGAGAGTCAGCGTATTGCTTCCAACAATTTGGGTCCTCATTTTACTCACCTTGGATGGATGGAAGGCTGAGTCAACCTTGAGCCTATCAGGATCGAATTTCAGACTGAGCAGAGTTTGCCTGCAAACAGGAGAGATATTTAGACATTTATTTTATTTATATGGTACTTCAGTCTGCTGGTATTAATTTTCTTTACTTCTCAGTCTCTGAGTACTTTCCTACACTTTTTTTTCTTTTTTAAACTTTTTTCTTGTTTAGTAACATGTTTTCCTCCAGCCAACTGTATCTTAACACTGTTGAATAAGCATTAATTTGCTATCCAAATATATAATGTATGCCCTCCCAAACACATTTGCAAAAGATCAATTCAAAATCCACTGCTGAATAAATGGGAGAGCAACTCACAACTAAAATATAGGATCTCAGCTTAGCACAGAATGCAGGTAACTTTGAAACTGGGCTAATGCAGAATATTAAGAAAACTCCATGACTGCATTAAGATAATGTAGTGATGCTTCTCTGCATTATTTTAATGTCTTGAAATATCCTGCCCTTTCCTGAGTGGGCAAAGAGGCTACTTCTTTTTTAGTGGTGTACCATGATAAGTGTTTTACAAAGATTTCTTTTTAAAAATATTCTTTTTAATAAACATAAATCAGGATTAATTTGCTTTATTATATTTTTTTTAGTTACAAATTATTGAATCTCATCTGGTTGGGAAAAAGGGTTATCTCAGTTTCTAATCTGATACCTTAGCCACTTCATTAAACTGACTATGTAATTTAAAATAATTAAAAAAAAGAGAACTCTATACCAATGAAAAATGGGGTGGGGGGGAAGTGGTTCATGCTGGGGGAGCAAACAGTTATGTGATGTGCAATGTATAATGCATAAGTGACATTTTTGGTCATGTTGGAAAACCAAGATTATTCCTGCTCTCTGATTTCCCATGTCTTGTTAATACTTACACATGTGATTTCCCAATGAAAAATAAAGATGATAGACAACAGCTTGCAGTGTTGGACCATAATATATAACATGTGGAGGTTAAGGCAAGGATTATGACGTATGTGTGTTTTTGCCCAACACCACATCCTCCCTTTGAAGATACAAAATGCCATCTGTATAGATTTAGTGCAATTCACTACAATTTGGACACATACAACATCATAAAGTTTGCCACTGTGTTGGATTTTCTGCAGACCATTAGAGGTGTGTAATCAAAAACATTGTTAGATACAGGGAGCACACTGATCAATGTTTGGACAGGAAGCAACAAAAGTGTTTTTAACTTTGAACTGCCAAGCTTGATGCAGGTAGCTGGTAGGTGGATTTTGCAACAATAAATCATCCTGTGGACATGTTCCTGCCAGCCACGTGTATTTGTGCCAAGATAACTGATGTGGCATTATTTTTTCATGCATAATCAGTACTACACTTTATCCACTTTGTACAGTGTTTCCCCTCAAGGCTCAGAGTTTCTTTGTTATCTCCTTTATATGTTCCATGTATAATAATTTACTAGCACTGATGAGGTTACCTAGTTTGGGTAACGAAACGTCTGCAAGAAAACAAGCAAGCTCAGTGAGCACCAAGGACCCCCTCATAATAATTTACAGACACTTCTCTTTCTTTCAGGTTCCTGAAGTTAAGAAGGAGCATGTATGTTCCTAAAGAAAAATTAGCAATTTGAAATAGCACTTCCTTTTGACAAAGAAGATGATGAATTATTAAGGGATGTAGGTAGAAATTCTAGGAATCTAAATGGTTCAAGCTGCAATATGGGATCTAATTTTAAACTGGGCAGGACTCAGAGGCTAGGAAATACTTGATAAATAGGAAGGAGAACAATTGGAACAAGGAAAGGCCCAAGTTTATTAAATCCAATATGTTGTGGCTTTGTGATTCTTCTTACATTTTTAACTGTCCTGGTTTGACTCTGAGGGACAGGAGGTAAATCAGCCTTCTTTAGCCTGTTGCCTTCCAGGTATAGTACAGTACATTTCCCAAAGGCATGCTGGCTGGAGATGATGACAATTAGAGGCCAGCATACCTGGAAGGCACCAGGTTAGGAAGGTTGATATGGAATGACAAGTTTAGTCTTCTGAATTTCTCCTGAGGAAGGACAAATGACTTTTTCCAAATTCCTGGGCCTTAATAACACAGAAGAGCTTTTGAGCATCTGTCTGGCTTCCTTAATCCCCACAGTTGCGTAATAGGAATTGGGTGGTGTTTTGCTCAAACAGAAAAAGGGTTGAATGTAATGTCACAATTGTTTGCTTTGCAGTGTGATTTCAGGACATGTGGTGGAGAGAATCACAAGGAAGATTGGGGTTGTTGCCTGAGAAATCAGCAATCACTCCCAATCAATCTTCACCGTTTTGTTTAAGAAGTAGCTAGACTCTAAATCATGAGCTCCATGGGTGTAGAACTAAAAATGGTAAATAAATGAATACGATCGGACCCAATACTAATTTTAAGAAGGCAGTGCTTTTGAGGAAAAATGTTAAAAATATAAATTCTTTACAACAATCTGTTTTTCACACACTGGTTTCGTAAGTGGCATCCTGCTTATTTCAGGATCATCCTTGCTAATCTTACCGAAACTTCTTTCTTCTTCCAATCATTCAGAGTTGAACTGCCTGAACTGGAATGTGTATATTCA